>JAEANM010008830.1:0-15405 GCA_017656035.1 Myanophis thanlyinensis
CACATTTCATTATACCATTCTTCTATTCTAAAATTCACATCGATTTTCCAATATCTAGCTATTATAATTCTACCTATGTCATGCGCACAGTTGGCTTTCATTTCATTTTTCTAGCAATTAGCATAATTATTACTATCACTACACTTACTTTTCAATGTTTCTCTCAGGACCACAACAAGAACCATGACTGCATTTAACTCCCACCTTCCCAATTACCCTTAACTATTTTTCTAACCCCCACCCTTCCTTCCTACCTTAACTTACCCATGGTTGTGTAAGCATTTCACTGCATATTGTACCATGTATGACTGTGTATGTGATCAATAAATTTGAAAATTGAAAATTGAAATTGAATTCTCCTTAGATGACCTTTCATTTTACCATTGTAGCAGCAACCAGGTAAAGTAGGTTTGTTTGCAAAGGAGACTGATAGTAAGGAGTCTTTGGTGCTCTCTGGGCTTGGTTGTTTTCTTGCAGAAGTTTCATTACCCAAAGTAGAACTGATACTGTTACATAATTTGGGTAATGAAATGCTTGACAAAAAAAAACCCAACCCAAAAACCAACCAAGCTCAGAGGCCACCAGGGACCCTTCATTTCAATTCTGAGCTCCAGATATTTTCCCTTTATTGAGACTGTTAGTTTCACATTCATTGATATATCCTGGTTAAATCATGGTATCTTAATTCCAAAGGCTAGCAATACACTGAAATGGTTCCCTGGTCTGCATCCAATAACAGATTGTATATTATTTGTTAAGGAAGAAAGTGCAGAAACAACTTACAATACTCTGTTTCTTTGCCACATCCATGGCATGCTTCACATCAGGAGGTTCCACCATGACTGAATAATCTGACTTGCCTTTTTGTTTTTGGAATTTCTTTTTATAATTTGTCTGTTTGGGATAGAAAGTTATACTTATTATTCTCCATGAAAATCTGTTGGTGTTTAAAATAGGAAAGACAGATTGAAAACATTGCTATCTGGAAAAAGGAAGGCATGTGTTTTGTGCTTGTAAGATAATAAGTTTTACCTCTTTAGTTCTGCTGTAATTTTACTTTATACTCTCACATTCTTTGCGTTACTGATTGGATTTAAAAGGCAGCCATATTACTGAATTGACAGATAATAATAAAGTCGGTACCATCAATTATACATATAGCATCACATCTGTTCTTAATTCCTAGGCATACTGTGATTTGACTTTCTTCTCACCCTGATTTCTATCTTCCTTCTAAGTGTTCTAGGTACTTAAAATTCTTTCATTATGTTCATAATCAAGTTTTTAAATCATGGAAGTTCAAATGAGAGGGACACTTTCCAGATTTTTCAACAATTGAAAGTGCACATTCCACCCTATGTTAAGCCTTTGTAGATTCTGAATATCTGAACAGTTGAAAGGACTGATGAAAAATACCCTTCGGAAAACAGTAAGTTATAATTTACAGTGGAGAAATTATGGTTTCACTCACAAACACGACAAGGAAAATGACCATCTGCGATGTGAATAACATGGCACCAAGTAACCTACCTCACTAACATTACTGGTGACTTTTTTGACATGAACAGTGTCGCGTGTCTCTGGCAATTTTGTGAAAGAACCATGGGGAAGGTGTTTCTTCACGTGCTCTTTGTATTTGTTCTGTTGATCAAAAGACAAACAAAATATTTTAGAAACCACTTATCTTTAGGAAGAAGATATTCTGAAGTCAAATAATTCCAAAGTAAAAAATGAAAAAGTCAGTTACCTCAGACACAAGAGAGCTAACCATCTTGGCAAGAAGGATCTGGGGAGTGTCTGGAACAGGAAGGATGCTTCCCCGTTCCTTGTTGTGCTTCTCTTTATATTTTAACTGCGAATTTTGAAAAAGGGGAAACATGTTTTTAAGCAACAGATATCAACAGGATTCCACAGATGAGCAGTGAGCATGCTGTTTTCTTCTCTTAGCTATTAAAAACCCAGGATAGAGAAATCTTACACTGAAGCTTAGGTCCTTGAAGAAGTTTCTGAAATCAAAATGTAACCTTGAAGAATTCTTGACCTAATAGATCTTAGGAGAAGGATGTGATGGGTCATTAATCTTACAAAATCTTTGTTTAAACATGATGTGGGCTTTCATCTAGACCAGGGTTCCCCAAAGTAGTCAATATTGACTCCCAAGGATTGATAGGACTATTCAAGTTATAAATGGCTGTGGATCAAAAGGGGATCCACAAATGTCTGGAGGTCAACAGTGACCAATAAAAGATGTAAAATCAACTGGGATCAGTTAAACTTTTGAGGACACTATAGAACTTATGTCAGTCCTGAAGATAAAGTAGCCAGCAGTGAAATAGTATTAAACTAGCGTTGGATGGCCAAGCAGAGAAAGGACTTGAGCTGTCCCTATTATTATTATGTGTGGGTAATCTACAGTTAGATTCAAGCCTGGTGGAAACAATAATTCAGTTCCTAACCAAGGACCTACAAATTATTGAAGTAACATCTAGGAACATAGGCAGGATGGGTTTTTGTAAATTTATGGTGTTCAGGTCTGGATAAATTCAATATTTCTACATATTGAAGAAGTCCTTTCCTGCAGTCATTGATCAAAGAGTCAATTGTTTCATCCTTTTCACTACAAAGGTGACATTTGTTGTTGTTTATTACATGTTGAATTTTTGCCTTGGGCTATTAGTTGGCAAAGCTTGTTCTTGAGCCACTTAAAATAACATCTTCAGTTTGTTTCTTTAGTAGTCCTGATCTAACAAAATTAATATGGATTTTTTATCAGCATTTTCTTCTATATCCTTCAAGTATTGAGCATGCATTAGCCTGTTCATCCAATTAATATTGGTTTTTTTTCTATATTCAGCATTTATCTTTGTTAGTTTCAAGAGCTTTCTTTGACTGATTTCCTTCAGCAGGCATTCTTGGCTTTTCTTAATGTATTCAGGGGTGTAAAACTCGCGTCATCATGATGGCGTCACATGACGTATCATGACTTCGCTAAACTGGGTGTGGGCGTAGCCAGCACGTGACGCATCCGGCCCACAGCCCGCAACTTTGTCACCCCTAATGTAGTTCAGTCACTCCTTGCTTTTCCTACTCCACAGTTTGTTTCACCAATAGGAATTCTCTGCCCCTCATCAGCATTTGGCAAATACACTTTTAGTATACAAAGCATGTTTCCTTGTCATTAGTTTTCTTGTTTTTCAATCTAAGTGATCAAGTTCCATCAGGGTCCAGTCAACTATACCTGTTGTATAATAGGAACTGCCCAGATATTAATTGCCTTAATGATGTTTCCACCACTTGATTTTGATTTCAACTTTTTCTGAACTAGTTTGATATTAATAGTTGATATTATTATTATTGGTATTGCTACTATTTATTTATTAAATTTATGTTAGCTAAGGTAGTATTTATTAAATTATTTCTACCCAATAAAATGTTTGGAGTGGTCAGTGAACAATCTGAAACTTCATGAAGGGAGTCATTTAACAGAAGAATTTGGGGAACCCTGTCCTAAACTGAAGTTGGGAAGCTGATTGGCTTGCTCACTAGAGTTGAGCTCAATCTTGATATTACATGGAATTTACTAAGAATTGAGCACTATGACAATAGAGGGAAATGGGAAATACAAATTAGAATTGGTTACCCAAATTAATGCCAACAATCACTGTAAATCATGGCAGATGCTTGTTTCCATTTTTATTGTTATTAGTAGACAATGAACTTTTTTGTATATGGTGCTTAAAACAATTTTTTTTCCAATTGGATTGGAATGTGAGACTCTTTTTACAAACCATTATTTGTAAATACTGCAAATACATTTGATTACATACAGTATATGTTTTGGTTATTTGACAGTTCTTTGTTTAGCAAGATTTGTCAAAAGTGATTATAGAAAAGGTTTTGAAATACTCACATCACTTGCCAAGATTGCATTCTGCAATGCCAACACTGTGTTTTTGTCATCTGTTACAGACAGCTTGCATCCTTTGAGGTATTCTCGGTCAAGCTTGTATTCATACTGCAAAGAAAGAAGGAATAATAGCAACAACAACAAAAATGAAAAGTGTCTGGTTTACTCTAAATAGCAACAAACTGGTTTATTGCATCCGCAAAAAAGTAAGTTTTCTTTCTTAGTTGCTTACATCACTCTGTTGCAAGGATGTCTTAGCAGCTTGGATAAAGTCAGGTCTATCCATGGTCCAGTGCCAGTGAGCTTTGGTTGCTTCATATTTCTTCTTGTAATCCAGCTATTTAATAAGAAATGTAAAGATATAATCAAAGTGTTCTTGCAAAACCGGCATTATTTTTAGCAGTTTAAAAGGTTATTGTAGTTTGCTGAATAGTTAATCCATCAACCAATCAACAGACATGATTAATAAGAATATTAGTCTGGGACAGATGTAAACTCCATAGAAGAATGATGTGTCTACGTCATGATGCAATTGGGCAAATCACCCATCTATGTCTAAAAGTCATCCAATTTAACATCATATAGATTTAACAAGCCATGTTTATGATGTTGCAAGATTGATGGAAAAAGATAAAACCAGTTTAGATTTTACCCAGGAATAGAAATACACAGCCTGTCCAGGTGCTCAGTTCTCTCTTTGGGAGGACACAAAAGCTAGTTGCCAGGATTCTATTTATTAAATGATGGTATTTTCATTTATAACTTCTGGGTTGCATAAGGTTCTCCAAGAAAGTTGGATGCTGGGAATCTGTACAGCCTCCATTTCTCTATGAAGCATTTAACTCAACAAGATGGTGTGAGCCCATCTTCATACCACTGAAAATAGCACGAGGAACTTTCACTCTGGATTTTTATTAAAATATAATATGTGGGTCCTTCAAATGTTCAAGAGAGTGGGAATTGGGAACCCTATTTTTCTAGTTTCCTTTGGAAGCCTTAGTCACCAATGACAACATTTAGATGGGAAGGAAGGAAGGAAGGAAAGAAAGAAAGAAAATAAGAAAGAACTTACATTGCTGTTCACTTTGTAAGCCTGCTTAGCAGCTTTAATATGAACTGAATCTGGTACTACATTGCAGTGAGATTTATTCTGCTGATAGAGTTCTTTGTATTTCAGCTGTTGGAAAAGCAGAAGATGAATGTTTTACTTACATAAGGAAGGACAGAACCAAAGCTATCCCAATTCATGTATTTATGCTAGGTGCATTGCAGACAACTGTTTAAGGCTGTCTGTAGGTTATATTTACAACATAACTTAAATCCAAAGCATATCAATAAATAATCTTACACATGTGGGAGCATTTCATTAGAAGGATACAATTGTAAAAAAATACTTACTTCACTTATTCTGTCCATGACCTTCCGTACGTGGAGAATCATGGGAGTATCGTGAATGCTAGTATATCCCTTTGGTTTGGCTTTCTGGAATTCCAGTTTATAAAGAATCTAACATAAAAAAAAAATAAAGTTAGCACATGTAATACACACACACACACACACACACACATTCTTCCATTAGAAAGTCACACCCAAAATGTCCAACCTCTCTTCAGTCCTTAGTTATCTCCTATTGGATAGGGGCAGTGATGGCTCACGTGGTAAGATGCTGGGTCTGTGCACCGCTGAGGTTGGGGGCTCAGCAGCTCAATTCCCATGAGCGAATAAACTGCGTAGGGACATGAAATGCCTACTGGCATTCAGGCATCCTGCGGGTAAAGATAACACCAACCGAAAAAAATCCTTTCACAGAAGCAGCCAGCTGCTTTGGTGATCCCTGGCTAACATGTGCCATATGCTAAATAAATAAATCCTATTGGATATCATGACTGGCTTGAAAAATGTAACTGTCCAGTCCAGTCCAAGAAAAATAAGTGACACGTCCACTGCCCTCATCTAGACCTGTCTGAATAAGTCATACAAATGTTATATCTACAACCACAACACTATTAAAATTGGTTTGTTGATCGCCTATATTTGAATAATCAACCAATGAAACAATCATTTGCATGCACAGAACATATATAGGTCAAAATGAAGAAAGTGGGTGATAATATGCTAACTGAATAGCTTATACTGTATCTTAGCTATCAGACATGAATGATTGCAGCTGATGGCACTCTCTTAATTGTCCAACTTAAAGTCTTCTTAAGGGCATCTGTAGAGAAAATTGCCTACATTTTCAGCACATATACATATAGAACAACAAAGGAAAAGCATACCATTTTAATTAGCTTTTGGCATCGGATTTTATATCATTCTGGTGTGGGTCTGCTACCAGTCAGTGAACATTGTATACTTCTTGATATAATATAACATTTGATGTGTTTGACAAATGCGTTTGAGCTCAAGTCCATTTAATTCCGAAGGTGAGTGACTAGTCACTATTTCTTAGCCCAAGAAGTTTGTTATGGAAACAAAACTGAGGGGAAGCCAAGAACTCAAGAAACACTGAGCTTCTTGAAGATATGTGAACCCATATCTTTTCCAGAAAACACCAAAAAACAAAACAAAAAAACCCCCATCATTGATTTATCTTTAAACTTATCATTTAATTTGAGAATTTTCAGTCAGAGAATCACTACTGATTCATTTCCTATCTCTCCCAAAATAATAATAACAATAATAATAAAGTTGCTTGACATCATTTCTTTCAAATCTCAGCACTTACATCACTGATTAGCTTGTTGACTTTGGTAGTCCTCAGATGTTCTGGAGTATCCACAACACTTGTAAATTTGTCCTTCTGCTTTTCATACAGCCTTTTGTACTTGTACTGTGGAAGGAAAAACAAATAACAGTGATATAGAATGGCAGCAACAAAAACACCGCCAATACACCTTTTCAAAAGGGAGCTAGAATTAGCCTGCTCACTATCAACAGCTGCATAGAGGTCAACTGAAACTGTCTATGTGGGGAGCAAAGCCCACACAACGGAAATGTCAGTCAGGTGGCTTTGGGTTATGCTGAATTCAAAGGAAGCCAATGAGATGTAAAAAAAACAAAACTGCAGAGCACATATTCAAGCCACCTCTCAGCCATATAACTCTGGACTGACTACTGTGAATCATCATCTCTAACCCTCCCACCACCTTGATAGGGGAATGGATATGAGATAATCCCATATATCCTTCCTGGGACAGGATATGAGCGTGATAAATAAAAGGAGTAAATTAGCAGGATTTCACCCAAGCAGATGAAAACATGGGCTATGCTTGGAAGGATCTCTTAAAATGAATAACCCAAGTAGGTAAGTTGCATTTTTTAGAACATAAATTTAAGAATTTGTTAAATATTAGATTCATTTTATAGTGTTTCTTTTCTGTTGTAATCCCAACAGACTCTGGGCTGTACATAAGAGTATGAATGAATTCAGGATCACTGAACCCACAAAAATGAGGAGTGGTTGGGCAATATTACAACTGCATTTTAATTAAGTAAAAAAATATTGGTACTGAACTTCCTAAATTAATTTTTATTTTTATTTTAAAACACCAGATTAATTGCAAATTCAAACAATACTTCGTAATTATAGCAGAAGGGAAAATACTGAAACCATTAATTGTACAGACATTTTAAAAATGTATAAAATATATTACTTATTTGAAGCAGCAGAACTAGATATTATTATAGATCGTTATAAATTATTTTATGCAGCTGAAAATCTTGTGGAACTTATTTCATTATACATTAACTTTAAAAGTGGTATAAAGACAAGAGAGAAAACGTAACTATTTTTATGCATTATAATGATAACAACAAACGCATGCACAGAGACACAAATTCATGCACAAAGAATTGCACATATACAAAACAATGACAGCGTATACTAAGAGATTGCTGACATATTAATGCCATAAAGAAAGCATGTGTGTAGACTAAATGCAGGCCGACTTAATTTAATTCTGAATTAATTTATTAATTCTTAATTCTTTAATTTAATTAACATTTCAAATCTAAAACTATTTACATATTTTTAAAAACCTATTAATTTTAGGGCAAGTAAACAATAAAGTTTGGCATCATAATATCACAATATTACTTTTATTCAGAAGTAATTTAGAAGGCAATTTAGATTATTGTAGCGTAAACTAGACTTAGATAAGATGGATATTCTGTTCACAAATATCAATTCTGTTTTACTTTCAAACATAATTTGTTTGTGAATTCAAGCTTTGGAGTTTAAATGTGAGCAGATAGACTTAATCTTTAGGTACCTGCCAGTGATATAATAGATTATGAATGATTGATATCTCACTTTAGAATTGGGTTTATGGGAAGCTGGAGGACTGAATTATGAAATCCTAAACATGAATGTCATTCTTGGATTGTCAAGCCCTTGGATGCAGCTATGCCAGTTTGAACTTGTTTAGAGAATGAAAGTGATGTTTATATTAGAACAGGTGAACAATGACTGTCGTATGTGCACAATGGACTATCTATGTTGGCCAGATGCTTTCTTTCCAACATTTAACAAAAACCGAGAATGCTTTCCAAATAAAGAACAGTAATTTCTGGGACTAGTCTTTCCCCCAAAAGAAGAATAAATACTGTAGTTGGCACAATGCAAGTTGTCCTGATGAAGGTAAAAATCGGGAAAACAAAAATAAATTGCATTTATTTGTATTTTCAGGGAATGAATTGCACATAATATAGCTAACTTTACAAGGGGATATGTTTGCTAGCCAGATGTCCATCACGATGATAGACATGGAAGAGGAGACCTAAAAGATATTAAATATTTTCCTCCTACTCATATTTGTACCTGCTGCAGACGGGTGCAGCTTTGACCTGTGTGCAGAAAGGGAGACACATAGTAGTTTTCTCCCATGCATTGTCTTGCTGGTTGTAAAGAATTTGCTCTAATATGTAGCAAATAATAGCAATGTTCAAAATCAACTCTTTTAATGAAAAGCTTTTATGTTTATTGGACAAAGCCTTCTTCACTCAATTCACCATATTCTGTGGTGTGTGTTGTACAGAGGTTTAATGTCTGCCATGGGCTATTATATAAACAGATTTTTAATTACATATTTAATTAATATGAAGGATTTTTAATCCTTCAACATTCACTACTGTCACATCAACACTATCAATCACTATAAGTGATGCTACTGCTATTACTGCTGCCACTACTACATCAACTACTACTACTACTACAAAACATTACCTGACTCCACTGATATGTGTTGTACAATGCTGTCAGCATATCTGGTCGCAGAATTTCATTACATCCCCGTTGCAGGAACAACTTGGCACTAGACTTATATTTATTCTGTTCATGCAAACAGCAATGAAGCACAAAAAAAAAAGACACGTGAAGACAACAAAAAAAGCTCTAGATCCCAGATAGTGAGATTTAGGCCTTTGAAATACTCTTGTGTTCTCAAAAAAATTGCACAAATGTATTTGCTGTAGGCAGCATCATATCATAATTGAATAACTGAACACCAAACACCCAACCGCATCAAGGACGGCCCTTTTAATAAGAAGAATACAGGAGTGAACTAGGCCTATTCCTTTTTCAGTTGAAATGTAATAGAGAAGTCATTATCATCCATTGGAGCATAGTTTATGAGAACACAGAGTATGGACAGGCTCACTCAAAAAAGCTAATGTGCAATTTTGGGTGGCAAAGTACAGATAGTTTCCAGTACAAGAAAGACATAACGTTTTGAATATTCTGGATCACATCTATTACATCGCGGACTAGCAACACTTCAGACATGTAAAAATGGGCATCCACAAGTGACACCAGCCACATTTTGGATGTCTTGACCAACTTTGGCCAACAGTACCTGACTGCTTAACTCTCCTCCCCATTTGGCCAGCAAGGTTTTAGGATCATCCACCACCAAGGAATACTTATCCTTCTTCTTCTCGTACTCAGATTTGTACAATTTCTGTGCAAAGCAGCATCAGGAAGTAATACATGGAGATGTATAAATGTTAACAGCAATGTGTCAACTATACAAAACTTTTCTTAGTAACTCACTAAATCCATTCACCCATTCAGAAAATAGAGAAGGCCCCTATTCCCCTCCTTCCTGAAAATATCTACATACATTTAAAACACAACGTAATCTTATAAATTCAGCAAGCAGCCTAAATAATGGCTTATTTCCAGGTCCAGTATGAATAGGATGTCAATGTTAAAGATACAGAATTAAAACTACAGATTAGGCAGCATGTCTTTTAACACTTCAAGTTAATCAAAATAGTAAGAACAACTGCATTAGGACTAATGCAATTACCGGTAGTATATATATATATATATATGCATTTCAAAATATATAAATGCTTGTTATATAGGTCCAAATTTGTAGTCTGGAGTTAACCCATTAACAACACATAGCAAAATATAGAACATATTTAACTAAGTGTAGAGTTTGGCATACTACAGCACCAATTAATTTTGTTGGCCCGAATGAGATTGACTTGAAATATACAAATGTAGGAAAATTAACTTGATTTATATATGAAGTAGAAGAAGATTTATGTATTCAGCAGAAATAAAGTGGCCCTAAAACACAGATGTATCTTGGGAATAGGAGGAATTCTAATTTTTTGTGTTAAATATGCATTATTATTGAAGTTTATAAAATCATTTTCTATTCTTTATATTTTCCTGATTGATTTAAACATTATTTTATATCAGACATGAGAACATCTAGCTTGTGGTTGGGTATTCACATCTTCAAAGCTGACTTCTCTCTTCTTTCCTTCCACACATCCAATTGGAGGATTGGCTAGGCAAAATAAATTAATTTTCTGAGTTTATGTATTTCTATGACATGAAAGACCAACTGGATATTCGAATTGGCATGATAAGGACTGTTTTGGGCTATATTTAACCTTCTGAGGATTAACACCACCAACAGATTTTTGACTTATATACCACTTCATAATGCTTTGCAGCCCTCTCTAAGTGATTTACAGAGTCAGCATATTGCGACCAACAAGCTGGGTCTTCATTTTACCCACCTCAAAAAGCTGAGTCAACCTTGATCCAGTCAGGATTGAACTGGTGGCAGTCGGCAGAGTTAGCCTGCAATACTGCATTCTAACCACTGTGCCACCACAGCTCTTAGTTAACTTAGGAATTAGTTAATTCGTTCAACAAATCTTCCCCCATCTTTCCTTATGTTGAGACTACAAAGCAATTTAATGTGCCGAGGACGCTTTAATGGAATTGTTGTGGGCAATTTCTATATTACAATAATCTTTTAATCTACTTACCGCATCCATCAACCGAGTGGCATATTTAAAATGTCTGTTAATTGGAGTGTCAGCAACATACTTGAACTTGTCTTTTGTCTTTTCAAATGTTTCCTTGTACTTATACTATTGAAAACAAATATACAACAGTTATAAGGATATGATCAAAAGAATCAAAAGTCAGTACCAAAAACTGATCAAATATAAATGTGTGAAACACTGCAGTCCTTTTGCAATTACTAATGAAAATTAGACATTAGTAAATGATTCCTTGAATGCTTCCCACCTGGGAAACCTGTACCGAAAAACAGAACTGTGATATATTTTTATTTACTTATTCATCAGATTTATAGATTCCCTGATTCCATCACAGTTTGGGTGGCTCACAGAAAACTTTTATTTCTTTATTAGATTGAGATAAATTGGGCTGATTGTGTCTATCCCAAAGTCACCAAAGAAGCTTCTGTGATTGAGGATGGATTTGAACATGGGTCTCCCAAGCCATAGTCCAACACTGTAACTATTATACTATATAAAAGGCAATACATTTATCATAAGTAGTTCTTAACTTACAACCATTCATTAAGCAACCGTTCAGAGTTGCAATGGCCCTGAAAAAAAATGACTTACAACCAGTCCTAGCACCTATGACTATTGCAATATTTCCACAGGTCTCATGATCAAAATTTGGGTTCTTGGCAACCAGCTTATATTTGCAACAGTTGCAGCATCCCAAGCTCATGTGATAGTCATTTGTGGCTTTCCCAGCTGGCTTCACACAAGGAAAGCAAATTGTGGAGGCTAGAATCACTTAACAACTCCAATGATTTATCTAACAACCATGCAAAAAAAGGTTGTAGAATTGGGTGCAAGTCACTTAACAACTGTCTTGCTTAGCAACAGAAATTCTGATCCCAAATGTGGTTGTAACTCAAGGATTACCGGCGTGACGTAAACCTTGATTTATTTAGCCAACTGAATCAATCAATCTCATGATCAGAAGAATCCGAATACGACACAGTATTGTAGAAAGCGGTAAAATTTTATGTTGCTAAAAAAAAAATCCGTTAGGCAAAACCTGTGCCGGTTACTAGAAAGAAAATTATTAAATCAATTTATAAGAAATGTATCAAAGGTCTTTCCCTATGTGTATGCAGAATCCTGCCGCTATCAAACTAAATCAGACCTCCACAAACAAACAACCTCTCACAGCTTTGAACAGGAACAAATAATACACATACTGGACTGTACAGAGACTTATTCTTTCCTGCGAGGACAAGGTCAGGAGTATCCCATGCGTAGCATCCAATGCCTTTGAGCCATGTTAAATCTTCCTTATATTTAACCTGCAAAAACAAAGCAGGAAGAGAAAACTTAACTACAGTACATGAAATAATGTCAGAAGTCGGAAGAAGTCTCCACAAACTCTTAGTTTATCCAACCAGTCTCCTGTTTAGCAGATTTCAGGTAGAAGGGGTATATTTTTTTATTTGGCACATAAGCTGAATTTATGCAAAAGTACTCTTGGCAATTCTTCGAGCGAAAGCTGTAAACCTAAGATAACCTCCAATGGAAAGTTCTTTAAATATCTACATCCACTCAGTTCTGGCAGAGTATACCCCGAGTCTATTCTTCTCCATTCAATTCCATCCATCATATTAACTATTAATAATAACAAAAAATTATCCGTTGCTTTTAGCTACACTTTATCATGGCGCTTAAAAGTTTTGACAGATTTTAAATTCTGAGATCATAAATAAAATGCATAAATCAAAAGTCCACTGGTAACCCTATAAATCTTGAGTTCACTTTGCAAGTGGTATTATGATTGCTAAGCTCTCCAGCGTAGGAGCAAAAATAGAAAATCATCCACTTTTGAATTTCATCATAAATTAACTACGCTAGATTTTCTCAAGCCTATTACTCTGTAAGGCTTATTTATGTACAAGGCGCAAGTGATCAACATGAATTAATACTCACAGTACTAACTGCATCGGTGACTGCACGATGGTGGTAATGTTCTGGCCGGTCTGGGATAGATCTCCAAAACCCTAATTCACTCATGTACTTTTCTTTATATTTCACCTAAAAATAATAATAATTTGCAAACAATAAATAAATTATATTAAATTAACAAAAACACACCGCACTATCAGAATGTATATATGGTGTTGTTGTTTTTTCACAAGAAAGCCCCACTAAATGCAATGGGATCTGCTCCTTAATCAATTGATTTAAAATTGCAAGAGATTATTGGGAGAACAGAAAACTGAGCTGCTTTATGTAGATAACCCAGGCTAAGAAAAATATGCACTGAATGGAGGTACCAGGAAGTGGTGCAAGTCATTTCTGCTGCTTGAAATTCCTTTCTGCCAGCAAAACTGAACTAAAAGGTGAGGTGGGAAGGGTGGGGACAAATGAAGCATTGTGTAATACCAAATCCATACCCCTAACCAGACTGGGGAGGACTGTCTCCAATTCCATCACAAAATTAAGACAATTAGCATACACAGTGCTAAGTAACTTCCAATGCAGTTGTTGTTCAGTCACTAAGTCATACTAACTTTTCATGACCCCATGGACCGTAGCATGCCAGGCTCCTTGTCCTCTATTGTCTTCCAGAGTTTGCCCAAATTCATGTTCACTGCATCAATGACACTATCTAACCATCTCATCCTCTGCCGCTCTTTCACCTTTTGCCTTCAATCTTTCCTAATATCAGAGTCTTTTCCAAAGAGTCCCCTCTTCTCATTTGGTGGCCAATGTATTTGAGCTTCAGTTTTAGTATCTGTCCTTCCAAAAGACAGGCAGGGCTGATTTTCTTTAGGATTGACTGGTGCGATCTCATTGCATATTCAAGGGACTCTCAGGAGTCTTCTCCAACACCACAGTTTGAAAGCATCAGTTCTTTGGCACTCAGCCTTTATTTATTTATTTATTTAACAATATTTATATGCCACCCCCTCTCCCGAAGGACTCGGGACGGCGTACAGCCATTCAAAATAAAAAACATGACAATTAAAATACAGTTAAAAATAAATTAAAGTGGCCAATTAAAACCAAATTTTGGAAATATTAAAAATAAAAATTTAAAATTACCAACCAATAAAACCAATTTAGAAACCAATTAAAAACCAATTAAAAAAACCCCCAACCGATAGTACTAGGCCAGACCGGCTTGTTGGGACAAAAAGGTTTTCAGTGCGCGCCGGAAGGTCCGTAGGTCCGTGATGGTCCGGATCTCCAGGGGCAGTTCGTTCGAGAGGGAGGGTGCCCCCACAGAGTAGGCTCTAACTCTTGGGGCCGCCAGACGACATCGTCCTGGCAAGGAAATCCCAAGGAGGCCTGCCCTGTGGGAATGCACAGGTCGGCGGGAGGCTGACGGTGGCAACAGGCAGTCCCGTAAGTACCCGGGTCCCAAGCCATGGAGAGCTTTAAAGGTGAGAACCAGCACCTTGAATCGCACCCAGAAGGCCATAAGGAAGCCTTCCTTATGGTCCAACTCTCACAGCCATACATTACTACTGGGGAAACCACAGCTTTGACAATATGGATCTTTGTTGCCAAGGTGATGTCACTGTTTTTTAACATCCTATCTAGGCTCTGATGCTGTATTCTAAATATAATGTAAGCTCCCTGAATCCCAATTTGATATAATGATCCCTAATGATAACTGAATTTGCTTGTAGCTGGTAGGTGGATGGGTAGGTGGGATGGGTAACAATTGGACCACTTTAAAGACAAGGTCATGTAAAGGGGATATTTTGGGGTTAAATAGAGATTGGGTATGTTTTTATAGTCAGGCAGAATTGCATAGTTAGGAAGTCAAATACTTACTTTGCTGATATCATCTGTAACCTTACGGTGATAGACAATATCTAAGGCATCCTTTACAGTGTGATATTTGCCCTTTGCTCGCTCAAATGTTTCTTTGTACCGCAACTGATTTAAAAAAAAGACATTTGTTTGAAATGTATTTCTATATCATTAATGAGATAGTCCTGAATTATGTCTTCTAATGTGAGACAAATCAGACATTACCTTCACTTGTTCAGCTTTTGCAGAGACAAAAATAGGCACAAGTCATAACCTGAATATATTATCTAATTATATTCTGACAGCTTAATTTTCTGTATATTTAATGTAGTTTTCTCTGCAAATGCAAATGTTCCTTCCCTTCCGGTTTGCATAATATTATTTCATTCTTTTTTTTAAATGAAGGG
>JAEANM010008831.1:0-16738 GCA_017656035.1 Myanophis thanlyinensis
AAAAGCTTTTTCAGCATCTATAAATATCAGGGCTGCAGGAATTTGGTTATTCTTATCCAAATATTCTATTAAATTAAGAATTTGTCTTACATTATTTTTCATATACCTCCCAATAATAAACCCCGTCTGGTCTGTATGAATTAATTGTTTCAGAACTTGCATCAGCCTATTTGCCCAAACCTTTGCAAAAATCTTATAATCAATATTTAACAATGAAATAGGTCTATAATTTTTAGGCTGAGCGAGATTCTGACCCTCTTTAGGTATAAGGGATATGAAAGCTGTTCTCCAAGAAGGGGGGACCTCCCTCCCATTCAAAATATCATTAAATAATTCCTTTAACGGTTCTACCATCTCTTCCAATAAAGATGTATAATAAATTGCAGTTATCCCATCTGTGCCAGGGGCCTTCCCCAATTTTAATTGTTTAATTGCCGCTACAATCTCATCAATAGTAATTTCATTATCCAATTCTTTTTTCTGATCTTCTGTTAACTTAGGAAAGTGCGCCGCCTGTAAATAAGTTTCTATATTTGTCGCTCATATGTTTCCTTCAGGCTGAACACTTTGAAACAAATTCAAGATACTGGTGCATAGCTTTGAGAATTGCCATTTCAATTGGTAGATGGTACAATTTTGATTGGTACACAGTGCAGTGGAAAGTAGTTTTCAATCCATTGGCATTATTTTTATTGACCACAACAAGGGCAGGGAACAAGTGAACTGTGTTCTTGTTCATAACTGTGAACAAGAATAATAAGTGAAATGTCTTGCCTCCAGAAGTTCTGGGTGCTCCAACACTGGGGGTTTTTAAGAAGAGATTGGACAACCATTTGTCTGAAATGGTACGGGGTTTCCTGTTTGAGCAGAGGGTTGGACTAGAAGATCTCCAGGGTCCCTTCCAACTCTGTCTGTTAAATGAGTTCTTTTAATCTATTCATATATTGCATGTTTGGTCAGGATTATAAAAGTGTGATACATTTTTTTTTCTCTGTTGTCTCAGGTACAACCAGGAGAAAGTGACGGGATATGTAATTGCACGGAGTTAGTGTGTGTTACGGGTAACATATGGGAGAGGCGACCTGTTAAGTGTGACAAACAACCAAAGCCCACGTGTGCCAATGACCTTGCTCCTATAGAAGTATTGGATAAAGATGGATGCTGCCCACATTGGCAATGTGACTGTGAGTACATATATTCATATAAACTACGTTGATGTTCTCTCGAAGGATCCCTCAAGCTATTGGACTCGTGTTGTATTGCACATCGTGTACTGCCTGAAAGAGTTGCTAAATTTCTATAAATTGAACTCAGAGTGAAGAGATTTAGGGATCAGTTTCAGGAGGTGTTGTGATGAAAATATAAAGAAAGGAATTCTCTAAAAAAAAAGAGCAAGAAAATACATTGATCCATGTTCAAACAACAAGAAATAAACACCTATGCCTTTGACATTAAGAATGTTTCCTGTTTATAGAAAATTAATATGAAGGAACACTGGAGAGTTTATTTGGTTCATATTTGCTAGACAATTGAAGGAAACTAAATACTATATTAATAAGAAAGACAGTTTGCATAGTGCTTAAGGCACTAAGCAGGAGACTAGGAGTTTCTAGTCCTGTCTGAGGCACAAAACCAGCTGAGTAACTTTGGGCCAATCGTTCTTTCAGTCCTAAGAAGGCAATGGCAAATCACTTCCAAAATCTTACCAAGAAAACTTCAGGAACTTGTCCAGGCAGTCACCCAGAATCAGCACTGAGCCAAAAGCACCACGAAATAAATAGTTAAAATAATTGAAAAAAGTACTAGATATTTTTAGATACCATTTCAGTTTTAGATACCATTAGATACTGCTGCTGGGAGGAACTTCTCATGTCATGGATGGAACAGATACAATTAGTAAAATAACATATAAAGTATCTCATTAATGAAAATGTTGTATTTAGCATATTTTTTCTCCCCAAAAGGAAGAAAATATACATTACTAACTATATATATTGGCACTTCTGAATAAAACAAATAACAGCCTTTTAAAGAACAGATGCAGATAAATTTATTCTTGTGAAAGAATACATGCAGATAGGTAAATAAATAAATAAGCCTAAACTAATGAAACCTTAGATTGAAAAATCTAACCAATTCAAATAAATAAAAAAATACTCCCCCCCATCATATTCTTATTATCTAGTAATTGCTTAAAATACTGAGCAAAATCAAAATTAAAAAATGAAAGGAAGGAAGTAGAAAATTCCAATGAGCTTTTCCCACTTCTGTCTCTTTTCAGGGAGAATGGCTGTACTTGAAAAGCAATGTGAAAATTTCTCTTTTTTCTGGAGAAATTTCAAAGAATTGTCCACTCGGGGTTTTTTGGCCCCCAAATTTGTCAGGCAATTTCAATATCCAATGTCATTTGCACTCATCGCTGTAAATGAGAATGACAATGTTTTATTCCAATCACAGGTTTCTTGACAAC
The DNA here is from genome assembly GCA_017656035.1 of Myanophis thanlyinensis. Classification (NCBI taxonomy): domain Eukaryota; kingdom Metazoa; phylum Chordata; class Lepidosauria; order Squamata; family Homalopsidae; genus Myanophis; species Myanophis thanlyinensis. The sequence goes on from JAEANM010008831.1 coordinate 2,471, forward strand.
TTTTTGACAAACTAATTTATTCTCAAAATCCATTAGGAACCCCTACCATTTCTTTTAGTTATTTTATAGGAGTTCCTGGCAAATAATCAACTCTATTGTCTTTCTGAAGGCTATTGCACTGGCTGGGGAGACCCACATTACATGACATTTGATGGCCTCTACTACAGTTACCAAGGTAATTGTACCTATGTTCTAATGGAAGAGATTAATCCCACCATCAACAACTTTGGAGTGTACATCGATAACTACCATTGTGATCCAGCACAGTCTGTCTCTTGCACCCGTACTCTCACCATAAAGCATGAGTCCCAGGAAGTGCGCCTCAAAACGGTCAATCTGATTCCTTTGAAAGTAGAGGTGCGTATGAAATAGCTTACATTTTAGTACAAAATTGTAAACAATGGTTATGATTAGCAAATCTATGTTTTGTACTGTGCTTTGTTATAGCCACATTAAAAATAAAACTATTCCTATTACTATGTTATGATGATGTTATTATGTTGCTGTTACTAAGATTTCATTATTTTCAGAAAGAATAAAACCAGTTTTAAATTCTGGCCTATTAATAATCAAAACTGTAGCAACCCTCCCCCCAATTCTTCAATGGAATAAAGAAATATTGAGAAGCATTTTTCTCTTTTCAAACCCTTCCTTTGTTCATACCTTAATATACCTTTAGTGCCAACTCACTCTAACCATTTCCTCAGTGTTGAGAATTTTATATCTGTTTCAGGCAAAGCAAACATACTTTTTTCCCCAATTCTATCATTCAATTTTAAAAAGCACATTGAGCTTTTTTTTTTTCAATCTCTGCTGAAGAAAACCCTAATTTGACCTGATAGCCAACCCATCTGCCCTAGAGTAAATTTACAAGTCAGGCTTCTCCCATTTTATGGATTCAAGCTGGAAAATTTCTGGCATACCGTAGGATTCATACTTTGCATCAAGCAGATTTCTCTGTACCTCCTAAGATCTTTACTCAAATTGTGACATGAATTTGTTGAAATAATAACTGAAACTGATGAGAACCATTAGTCTACTTCAGGCTAGGATGGTGGCTTTAGACAATAGATGTTGCAAGTATATTTTATTTTGTGCACTCAGTCAACTGTCATGTAATTAATAGGCTCAGCTATATTATAGGATCCCCAGGCTAGTTGACAAAACCATGTTTTGAGGTTCTTCCAGAGTCTGTCTGTCTGTCTGCCTGCCAGTCACCAGCCAGCCAGCCTATATATAAAATCTTCATAATTAAAAGAAATGTGTGTGTGTGGGGGGGATGCTATTTCATTATAACCATGGTTCCTATTTAATTACATTTTTTCTGGCTTCTTGAAAATTAGGTGACTATAAATTATGTGGCAGTGGCTTTACCTTATGAAAAATATAGCCTGAAGGTTTACAAGGCTGGTATAAACCACGTGGTAGAACTATGGAGATTGAAGATTAATGTAACATACAATGGCATGGCCTTCACAATCCGGATGCCCTATAACAATTTTGCCAACAATACTCAGGGACAATGCGGTAAGAATGATTATACTTATGTTTGTAAAATGAACATTGTAAAGTAGATGATTGCAAAACTATCTGGAACATACGAGATAGACATTCTGACATAACATTAAAATGGCCATTTAACACATATAAATTATGTAATAATAATTTTGCATGTCATTGGTTTTTTTTCCAACATTGAATATTGTTGACATATGACATAAAAAGTGAGCATGCATAAGGAAAATACAAAAGCTTTTGATATCAGCTGTGTGACTTTGTATGGTTTCTCTCTTCTTTTTATTCTTGGTATTATTCTCGTCAGTGTAAAGGTTATTGCTGATTTTTGCATATGACTGTTATTACAAATGTAGATAGCAAATTATTCTTCATCAAACAGTATGATGGAAATGTAAGTATGAAATTTTGTGTGGTTCCTTTGTCACTCCAATTTAGGAAAATGCAACAACAATAAGCAGGATGACTGTATGTTACGGAATGGGACTGTTATACCTTCTTGTGAAATAATGGCGGATGACTGGGTTATTTATGATCCAGAAAAGCCACAATGTAAACATATGCCCCCACCTCCATCTATAATTCCGCCCCACTGCAAACCATCTCCGTTGTGTGAGCTTCTAAAGGGAAGGTAAATATTCTGTACTTTACTTTCACGTTTGAATTTTTTTCTGATTTTAAACCATGCCATACACTTATGATTTGATTTTTCTCCAGTAGCCTGCTCTGCTGAGCAATTTTATTGCCCAGAATTTTACAACTCAGCTGGGTAGTTTTTAAATCTGGCCATAAAAGCTTACATTGTTTTCCCTGCTAGTTTAATAGAATGTTCACTCTCTTTATGTAAGGTATCTGGAGAATGATCATTTACTTTGAATAAATGTTCCTATATCATCAGTGACCTCATATTTGTTATATATATATTTATCCAGTATATTTCAGAAGTGTCATGACGTTGTTAACGTTAAAAGCTACTATGATGCCTGCGTATTTGATAGCTGCAGAATGCCTGACCAATTAATGGAATGTACAAGTCTTCAAGTTTATGCAGCAACCTGTGCAGATCAGGGGGTTTGCATTGACTGGAGAAGACATACCGAGAATGCATGTCGTAAGTCTCCTTTTCCAAAATTTGTCTGGAACTGAATAAAAAACTACAGGTTATGCCTTTCAAACAATGTATCCCACTTTAGAGGGAGAACATCAGTGGAATTGTGTACAGTAATCTGAAACATCTTGCTTTACTTTCTATTGATGGAGACTATTCTTCTTTTTCTTGAAACATGGTCAATCTGTCAATGAAAATGCTCTAGGGATAAGAAAGTTGTAGGATAAGAAACATTTGGAAGATGCATGTTAACAGTGAAGAAACAGCAGATGAATGAAAAAGTGGGATGTGGAGAATGGGGATAGGTCACCCTCCATTTCTCTCTTCTTTTGCCAGCGTCTCCCAATATACTCAGTTACTCATTCACCTAATGTGGGTTGCCTATGCAGGAGAAATTAGATCATTTCATATATCAGAGGTAGTGAAATGCTCCTCCCATTAAGAGAAGACGAGGTGCAAAATAATTGGATAATAGAAAAAAGTGATCTTTTTCTGTAATTATAGAGCAGAAGATAACTTTGTAATTATACTTGTAAAGGAAATCAGAAACTTCTTTCTATTTCTTTGTATCCTTTCTCTTCCTTTCTTTTTTTTCTTTCTCTTTTTTTCTTTCACTGTTCTCTTTATCCTGTATCAATCTATGTTAGTTTTTATGTTCTTTTTAAAAATGTATATAAAAGAGAGAGGGGGTGGAAGAGGACCAGAAAGGAAATAGTACAGGCCAATTAATCTCTTTCTACCACCTTCTCCTTATTCCTGCTTCTAAGGGCTAACAAAGTGTATCTTCCTCCTTAAGATATTAGCTTAAACTTATCTCCTAGCTAATGAATGACTCTTGAGTTGTTATTCATAGAATGAGCAAAAAAGTTATATTATTCCCCAAATATGGTATCTAAAGGCAGTCCCAAAAGAATGGAAAACCTGCTAAGCTTTGCCAAACTTTATTTTGGAAAGTGTTATCATTCATCCATTGCATCTTCTTCATCTGTATCTTCCCTCCTTTTCTTTTTCTTTTTTATTTTCCAGCCATTGTCTGCCCATCCAATAAAGTGTACAAAGCATGTGGTCCTGCTACAGAAGAAACTTGCAAATCAGGGTAATTCATTTTCTGACATTCCAGACTCAGAATTATTTAAATGAGATTATTTTTGCAGTGTTGTTGTTTAATATAATATGCCTGTGTGTTATCTTAGATAGCAGAGTTCCTATTCTGTTAGAAGAAATTCAGAACTCAGTTTATGAGTGAGATGAGCAGCCATATAAATGTGATAAATAACTAAATGAAAACTCTTAAAATGCTGGATCTGGCTTAGAAAGCTGAAATATATAATCTATGAATGCATACCATATAATTTACACATTTATTGGAGCAGTCATTTAGTATAAGAAATACATTCCTTCCTGCCTTCTGAGTCAGGGGTCTCCAACCTTGGCAACTTTAAGACTTGTGGACTTCAACTTCCAGAAATCAGGCTTCCAGCAAAGTTGGCTGAGTAAATCCAGAAATCAACTTCCAGCAAAGCTGGCTGAGGAATTCTGGGAGTTGAAGTCCACAAGTCTTAAAGTTGCCAATGTTGGAGACCCCTATTCTGAGTGGTCATATGATTCTGGGAAGCAACACAACTGCTTGATAGATTCTACATTTGTTGTTCTGTATGTCCCAAAACGCCTTTAATTAAAGCTGTAAGTTTTTTGTTAGATATGTGAATAATTGTCAATTCTTTTACCTTTTTCTGTTGTAGCATAACAGGACAACACCAGACAGATCAAATGGAAGGGTGCTTCTGTCCTGATGGGACAAAACTTTATGACACTGGTATAGATGTATGTGTGGAAATTTGTGGTAAGTTTGAGTTCTGACTCTTCTTTTTCTCAAACATACTTAGGATGTAGTCCAATATATGCTTACATCAGGGAGTAAATCTCATTGAACTCAATGGAGTTTACCTCTCAGTTGGCATGCATAAAATTACATTTCTACTGTTCTTCTTAATGCAATTTAAATAACAGAAATTATCTTAACATTAACCGAGATACCTTTGTTTTTAGGATGTGTTGGACCAGACAACATTCCTAGAGTGGTAAGCAACATGTCTGTTTCTTATACATGAATTGGACAATGAACTCTATATTTTCTGTTTTATGATAGAATTCTGACCTTTTTTCTCCTGTCAGCTTTATTTTACATTATACTTTCATCTATTTGCAGAGCTTATCCATGCTAATAAAGCTATGTGATAAAGAATTTGAGGACTGGATCACAGTTGCACAGACCTTTGCTTAGCAGAAAGTCACTTTTTAATATGATTTAATATAATCAGCATCATATGAGTGGCAAGACTTTGAAGCAATCAATCAAACAAAAAAAATCTATAGATGATGACAGCTGTGATAATAATATATTAAGGTTTATCATAAGTCTCACAGGAATTTCAGTTAGTCAATAGATAATGATTATTAGATTACTAAACTCAAGATGATGGTTGAAATTGTATGCAATTTATATGTTGCCCAAAATCACCTTGGATAGTGAGATTGGTGGCATATAAATTTAGTACATAAATAATATCAAAACTCCAGCCCTTTTTATGTGTATCATGTATAAAAAAGTTCTGAGTTTCAATCATGTGAATGGAGCTGTCCTTTTTAGGTTTATTTTTTTACCCTTCCCTTCCCCAGTGAGTTGTTAACTCCTAGAAATTTCTGTTACATTTATGATAGGCCTGCAATGGTGCATATAGGTGTGATCAGATTCATTCTGCTTAATATTCTATAGGTTCTTACACTATTAACCAGTTACTCTTTCTCACTGATAGTTTGGGGAGACCTTTCAGTTTGACTGCAAAGACTGTATTTGCCTGGAAGGTGGAAGTGGCATTATCTGTGAACCCTACAAGTGTCCAGTAACAAATCTTGAAGTACAGTGTGAAGGCGAAGGATATCAGAAGATTGCCCAAATTAATCCTGATGACAAATGCTGTTCAGACACCGTGTGTGGTGAGTATGTCCATGTGGGTACCACATGTCAATGATAATGGTACTGTGTGACCTATACTCTGTACATTTAGCAATTGCAATAGCACTTAGATTTATATACCACTTTTGTAGTGCTTTAGAGCCCTCTCTAGCAGTTTACAGAATCAATATATTGTCCCCAATAATCTAGGTCCTCATTTTACCTACCTTGGATGGATGGAAGCTGAATCAATTTTGAGCCACTTAAAGTCAGACTCCAGTAGTGAGCAGTGTGTTAGCCTGTAGTACTGCATTCTAACCTTTGCGCCACCATGGCCACCATTTATTTCTTAATGCCACCTCTCTCAGACAACCAGGCTAGAATCTCCCAGTATAGAAAATATAATTGTATCTCAAGTGATGTGCATTTGTGGGCCAACTCATTTATAAAGCATTATTACAAAGTAAGCTAACTTAATAAGATTTTTCTCATTAAATTTTTTTCAATCTATAGGAGAGTCTCTAAATTTAAATAATTTCCAAGAATACAGTTATTTTATCCTGCAATAGATTATGCTTAGAATAAAAGGGATAATTTGCCAACGTGGAAGTTGAATTTTTCCTTTCTCCATCATAGTGTGCAACACCACTCAATGTATGACAAAGCCTCCTCAGTGTGATCCAGGATTCATAGCTGTTGCTAACACCACTGAAGAATACTGTTGTCCTTTATATCAGTGCAGTAAGTCTCTTTTAATTAACTTTGGAAGGATGAATATATGGCTTTGGAAAATTCAACCTGACACTTTGATCCTAAATGTGTTATATTAGAATTTTGTCCAGTTAGAATTTTGTCCAATTTTGTCTGTCAATGGAAATTGTTTCCACAAAATATTTATTTTATCACCTAACACTTATCAGCTGAAAGCAAATCAGATTTAGAGTACAGGTACTTTGCAATGAACTATATAATATCCTGCTCACAGATTTTTAAAAAATTCCTTCCATATCTATACATCTTTTTTCTTGTTTCTTTTCTATATCTGTAATATGCCTTTTATACATTCTTGTTTTTAATGCATTAATTTGAACAAAATATAATAATATCTATAATCCCAATCCAACTTGAGTTCATGTGAACTTCAGTAGAACATTCTATGTAGGTGACTGATAATTAGGAATTCAGACCTTGGTCCACTTATGTCTTCCCCAATCTCCCACTGGCCATGTTGGGATCACCAGTGGTTTTAAAACAGACTGTTTGGATAACTATAGATTCTACATCCATAAGGTTCTGGCACAGTTCAGAGTTGTTTAGATAAATATAATTAATTAATTAATTAATTAATTAATTAATTAATTAATTAATTAAGCAAGTAAGTAAATATCTAGCAATATCTTCAGCTGGCATCAGTATATGTCATATTTGGGGAGAAGAGATGAGAAAATGTGCTATTACTTAACATTACATAGTAGAGAAAATACATCAACAATAATATACAGTTACTTTTAAGCAAAGAGCCTAAAGTACTGACAAAAAATTTTAAACAATTATTTTCTCTAGCTCCTAAAGAAGTGTGTGTGAAGGATGGTAATGAATATAAGGTAAAGTTTTCCTTTCTTCTTAAGAGGGATTTTTTTCTTTAATGAAACTCATAGGTTACCTTTTATCAGAACTGCAACTCTATAAAGGTAAATAACAGGAATGAGTTATAACTGAAAGTTAGCGAATACCATGTTAGGAAAAATAGCAAAACCAAGGAAAGAGTTGTAGAAGACTGACCTCGGGGAACATGCTGACTGTATACACCCTGGCCCAAGGCATTCTGGGATAACCAGGATTCTAGCACATAGTCAGTTAACTTGCTTTTAGAGCCAACCCACTTATCCAGTTTTGTTACTTTTGCGCTTAGGTCTTTTAGGATACCTCAGTAATACACAAAGTACATATCTACTTAGAAATACATCCTATTGAAATTGATACTATAGAAAACCCTATGCATGCTTTTAAGTGAACAGGCCCCATTGAGTACAACAGGATTTGTTTCTATCTAGACCAGGGGTGTCAAACTAGACTTCATTGAGGGCCACATGAGGGTTGTGTTTGACCTTTGGGGGGGTAGGTGGGGCAAGGGCAGCTCAACATTACTCATGTTGGGGGTTCTTGTGGTGGCCAAATGCTCTGCCAATGAAAACAGGCTCCCGAGTTCTGTTTTTGGCTGCCATGGCCTCCTGCGACTGTCTGCCAATGAAAAAGGAGCTCCCTAGCTCTGTTTTCACTGGCAGAGGCATCACAGGCCTGTCCTTCGCTGTTTCCAGGGCAGCCCCATGGACCAGATCTAAGTACCCCACAGGCCAGATCTGGCTCCTGGGCCTTGAGTTTGACACCCATGGTCTAGACAAAGACTTGTGGGTCTGTGGCCCATAGACTGGAAATGTCTCCTCAACAGATTATGCTGGAACTATTGTGCTGGCCAGTTGGGAGAAGTTGCAGTTGTGCAGTGTTGTTTTCAAGTATACACTGTTTGTTAGTTTAGCAGTAAGCTGAACCAAACTATCTCTGGGGCTTTGGGATGGAGAAACAGTGAGAAACTCTTATCTCCAAGGCAGAAGTTGATTGACGAAGCTCTCTGTGGCTAGGAAGCACAATATACTTTAAAGTGAGACATATGATCCTGCAGACTCAAATGGCTGATCAGAACAATGTTTTTAACCATGCTGGACTGTGCAAGTGACAAAAAAAAGAGGAAAAGTAATGAAGAGCTGGGTTAGCAAAGGGGCATATGTAAATCCCATTAAGAAGTTGTAGAAATGAAGCAGAGGATATGGCTACAGAGCTGCCATGACTGATTCGTGATGGGAATTGAGAGGACAGTCAGGAGATTGACAAGCCTTCAAAGATGTTGTTCAGGATTCCTCAGTTCTTGCCTAAACAAGCATTATGAAAAAAAAGAGGCAAAATCATAAATGGATTAATAGTAAGGGGATATTAGCCTTCTGGGTAAACCAGATAGAAACATGATTAGATGAGCTAATTCTACTTTATTGTAAGGCTACGTTAACCAACTCATGCAAATCTGAAATACATACTACTAGCTGAATTTTTGACCATCCAATTAATTTTCTTTCTATGACTGTTAAGTCACTGAGGTCTTTTGCCTCTCTTGTCTGATCATTTCCTAGGCAATATCTCTTTTCCCATCCTGAAGGTGATTCTCAAATACTATTACAAGGGAATAGTAAAGTAGACAAATAACAAGAATAGAAATAAAGGGATAGAGGTTTAAGAATCCATGTAATAAATTCCAAAATTGTAGCAAATCATTTTAATCCCTAGTGGTTTTTCTCATGTCAGAGTTTCAATAATTTTGGAACAAAGATATTGCATCAACTCTATTTTATCTTACTCTGTGCTAATGAATGAATCCCCCTGTTTTGTTCCAGCCTGGTTCAGAAGTCTTAGGAAGCCAGTGCGAGCAGTGTACATGCACAAATAAACAAAACAGCACCACTCTTCTGAATATCGTAGAGTGTGAGCATATCCCATGTGACGTGAAGTGCCAGGAGGTAAGTAGTTCTACTTATATAAGCAGGCAAAACAATATGTGGGAAAACAAGAGGACAAGCAGGATTGTGGAAGAACTGCTCCCTGTAACCTCATTAGTGACATTCCAAGCTTGAGGACAAGCCTCACTGTTAGTTAGAGTGAAGTAGCTATTTCTGACAGTAGAAGTGCTCAACTGAGAACATCACTGAAGATATAGCAGAATAGATGCCTTCCCATCCAAGCTAGCATATTGTCCCCAGATGGATTGAAAGTTGCCATTCTGCAGCCAATATTCAAGCAAGATTAATTTTTTTCAAAACAATCAGCTCATGTATAGGACTGGCATGGAGAGATTTTTATTCTTTGCCTCTAGCAGGAAAAGTATCTTGGGTCAACCATAAAGAACAAAATATCATTAAAGAAGGAAAAAAAAATCAAGGTGGAAAAAGAAAGTCAAAACAGTTCAAACAAAGAGAATTGAACACTGTTGATAGGCCCCAAATGCTGAGGAGGAGGAAGTAGAAATTTTTGGAGTAAACTGGTTGAATGGAGGAGGGAAGGCAAGTAGAAGTTGTATGACAATCAGTGGTGAAATTCAACCTGGATGCACCAGTTCTACCAAACTGGTAGCGGCATTGAAGTTTGGACCCACCCACCCACCTACCCCTGCCCTTTTCTATCCTATACCCCCCCCCTTTTTTTTGTTTGTTTTACTCACCTAAATCACTCGGAAGAGCTGTTCTGCAAGGCCTTTTCTGCAGCCTTCCCAATCACCTGGGCTGCCTCCAGAATGTAAAAACTTGTATTTTAGAAGCCATGCACAGTGCAGTTGGCATGCATGCACTGAACCAGTAGTAAAACCAGTTGAATTCCACCACTGATGACAACTTCATCAATTATATTATTGTGATCACCTGGAATTACAGAAATTGCTGCCCCAAATATCTAGAATTAGGCAATGGCTGGTTGAGTGTGTTTGGGGACAGACTGGCTCAAGGACACTGTGCCTACTTTGTGACTTCTTTCACCCAAGAATTGAACTAGAGGTTGTCCTACAATACCCAAGCAGTGCTAAGGACCTCAAGCTGCCTTGCCAGCAATCCAATCCCTTTAGTTTCAATGCCCAGCCACATGTATAGAATTTTTGGACAGAGTAGAAGTGTATCTAATAGGGGCTTGCCTATTACTACCCTGGAACAGAAATGTCGTGTCATTCCATACCCATCTTGCTGGCTGCTCTTTTATAGGTTGCTCTATACAGCCAAGTTTATAGAGCTTGTTGAAACCACCAGAACTTCATATTAGACTAAGAAATTCAGCGTCAAAGATAAACCCAGAATTTACCTGGGCCTCTGGCCCAGATGCAAATCCCCCACAACGCACTACAGAAAAGCACCAGAGGGGCTCCCTTGCTGGGAAGAATCACATGTGACATGATATCCATGGTACGCTGAAAATTCCACCCTTTGGGGGAAAATCTATCCAGGTAGAATATGTCTTCTGATCTCAGAGGACCACTTGCCTTCTTGATTAACCCTGTATTTCTGCCTTTTATGATATTCTTAGACAAAGATATTGAGAAAATAAGTCACTGCCTGATTTCCTGGCTGGGGGTAGCTTCTACTGCTCTATTTCTGCCAGTCTTAAAGGTGCAGCTTAGCAACTGAACAACCAGTTGGCATTCATGTATCATTCTAGTTAGATAACAGCTCCATCTGGAAAGACCAGATTGCCTATCTCAGAGCAGAACAATAAAGAAAGGACGGCTGTCTGGAATTTGAATAGGGATACTTGGTTCTATTAAATTGTTTTAAAGTCCTATTTGAACATCACAGTTGTGTATCTCTTTCTCTGTAGGGTTATTCTCCTCTTCTACACCCTGGTGACTGCTGTCCAAAATGCATGCAGACAAGTTGTGTTATAAGAACAATAGATAATGACATCCTCACCTTAAGAGTAAGTTTTTTCACATTTACTGTATCTTCAGGTAGTAATGCTTTTCTTGGCATTGAAAACATTTGCTACAGGCTAGAATGTGAAAAAATGTGGGGAAAAAAAGAACTGGAAATTTGTCACTGCATCAGTACCTTCCCATAATTTTCCTTAATCCACTGTTCTCACAATATGTAAAATTTCTCCAGAGGATATGCATTCAGATTAAACACAAATGAAAAAGAAATGCATTCCCATTCAGTTTATAGTTGTTATAATATAGAATAAATGCAAAACTGATATACGAAATTATTATAGGCATATTCATATCATTTATAGGAAATAGGTTTGGGCATATTCGTATCTATTTTTTCCAATTTATTTTGTCTAGTTGATTATTGTAGATTGAGAGGATGAAATCCTGAGTGAGTTGTTCAATTGTGCCTACAAGCATCAACACGGTTATTCTTAATGGAAATTGCAAGAAAAATAATGGAGACTTGAGGCACACAAATCTCAATAAAATAAGGGTGAGGGAAATTGAGTAAAGATTAGAACGGAAATAAGAAAGCATTACATGTGGTTTATAAATAAAAAGTCAAAATACTTCATTTACATATTTTTTTAATTTCTCTATTTTTCTCTGTATTCCATCCTTCTGCTACTGACAAAGGAGCGTCCTTGCTTGATGTCTTCTCTTCACTCTTTCTAGAGTCTCAATATCTTTTTTCTATAGCGGCCACCAAAACTGGATGCAATATTTCAAATGTAGCCTTATCAAGGCATTGTAAAATGGCATTAACACTTCATGTGATCTTGATTCTAACCCTCTATTAATGCAGCCTAGGACTGCATTGGCTTTCTTGGTAGCTGCAACCCACTGCTGGCTCATATTCAAGTGATTGTCCACTAGGACTCAAAGATCCTTCTTAGTTACTACCATTGAGCCAGTTACTATCTATTCTATAGCTGTGCATTTGGTTTTTTATGCCTACATGTAGAACCTTACTTTACTCACCACTGAATTTAATTTTGCTAGATAGTCCCTGGTGTTCAAGTCTCTCTAGAGCCTTCTGTATCTTGAGTCTATCTTCTAGATTGTTGACTATTCCTGTCAGCTTGGTGTTGTCACAAATTTAATGAGTTCCCCTTCTATCTCCTCATTTCACAGCCCTATTGGTTTGGCTCTCCACACCAGTCCCACTTTTTCATGTGGCCCATGGGAAAATTAATTACCCATCCCTGTTCTATAGCTTCTCAGGTCTCAACTATGAGTGGTACAATTGGTGGGGCAAGAATTTACCATGTTAGTTAATTTTCTTTAAGAGGATGCCTCCATTGAATGTCTACTCTGCTCTTTGTGAGAAGAAAGGTTTTTAACAAATAGGAACCTATTTAGTCCTGAACTTGTTTCCTTCTTTCAAACAGCCTGGTGAAAATCGGAATGATCCCAGAGACAACTGTACTATTTATAGCTGTGTGAGGATTAATAGGCAGCTGATTTCCTCTACCTCTGTGATTACCTGCCCAACATTTGATGAGAATAGATGCCAACCTGTGAGTTAAAAGTTGAACCTACACATATGTACTGTATGATGTCATTAAAAAAAACCATTTATTTGATTCAGATTGAGTAGGGAAAAAGCAAGAGCTAAATCAAGTAGATTTTATGTAGGTTCAGAGGTGGGATTCAACCAGTTTGTGCCTATTCACTAGAACTGGTTTGTTGGAGTTCAATAACCAGTCATGTCAGTGTGCAAAGATGTCTGGCTACCTATGCAGTGTTTATTATTTTTATACCTTTTTTACAAGCAAGGAAGAGTAACATGGAATACAGTATTTGGATTGGAGAATAGATGCCACATTGGTAAAAAACCCCAACATAAAATTCTCCCCAATCATTAAGAATAAAGATGATGTTAATAAGGTGAGATCATCGTGCCAGTTACTGGACAAGGGGCCTTCCAACCCAAGAGAGATAAAGGAATATTAAAGTGAGCTCATATACATAGCAGAGGCCAGTATTAGGGCTGCAGTTTGCTGCGAGTGCCATCTACTGGACCTCAATAGCAACTACACTGGTTGTTAACTTTTTAAGCAGTTCAGAGAATTGTTGGTTCAGCTGGTCATTAGATTTAGATATTTTTTTTTTAGATTTTATTTGATTTATATACCGTCCCCTCTCCCTAGGGACTCGGGGCGGTGCACAGCCAATAAAAACATAGATACATGAATAACAATTTGAACCGATTGTTAAATTATTTGAATCCCACCACTGTGTGGGTGCTGGAATAATGTTGCACTGAAAAATAAGGACACAAAGATGCTTCAGACCAGAAAAAAAATTATCATTTAAATACAACAATTAATTATCCTAAAACATGTTTTATTCATATGGAGGTATCACAGCACAGCTGATAAGGTGAAAGGTCAGAGGTTTCAAGAGTTCGTTCCCAGAAATCCTCTGAGTTTATACCTCCTGGCCTGCCCTTTGGTAGGGGAGTGGCTTGCAGCTTGTCCTGTCACTACTCATCTTCCAGAGAGTGTCTCATCTGGTATGTTCAGCCCAGTGTGTAAGATAAGACATTCAGCACCTATAATTGCCAGTGAAAGGAGAAAAATGAGAGGGAAAATGAAATAATTCTTCTAGAATTTCAGTATAAAGGTATGTAATGAAATGTTTTAGGCTTTTCTTCCCCTTTGGGAAACAGATCCATCTCACAAGAGATAAACAGTATTAAACTTTGGGGTATTTTTTAAAAGAAGGAAACTATAAACATTCTTTTAAACTTTAAATAGATCTAATGGTATGTGAGAATGATCTTGGGAGAAGGAGGAACATCTACAGTCTAGGTCTTTAAGGTCATTCCCACATATTACTATGCCCCAAACATTTTTCATTTTTCAATGCTGATGATGTTGAAAGAAATAGATATAATTTGAAGAGAAATATCAACTGACAATCTAATATTACACCAAGATATTGTTATTGCTGTTGCTGTTTTGGTTGTTGTTATTGTTGTTATTTTATTGTTGTTGTTATTATTATTTATACTTTATTCATAAAACATGAAACTCAGTCAACTGAACATTGAAAAATGTATTATAAATAGTATTGACTGGCACTGATGGTTGACACGGGTTATTTCCAACATCCTAGGTATCAACCAAGAACCATCTTAAAATAATAATAATAATAATAATAATAATA
>JAEANM010008832.1:0-16738 GCA_017656035.1 Myanophis thanlyinensis
AAATTAAATTAAATTAAATTAAATTAAATTAAATTAAATTAAATTAAATTAAATTAAATTAAATTAAATTAAATTGTTCTCCACCACTGCCCTATCCTATTTCAGAGAAATGGTTTTCCAGTCTCTTCTTAAAAACCTCCAGTGATGGAGCCCTCACAACTTCTGGAGAGAAGCTGTTCCCCTGATTAATTGTCCTTACCTTAGTGCCAGGTTGCTTCTCTCCTTGGTGAGTTTCCATCCTTTGCTTCTTGTCCTGTCTTCTGGTGCTTTGGAAAGTAGCTTGACCCCCTTCTTCTTCTTCTCTGTGGCAGCCCCTCAAATATTGGAAGGGTGCTGTCTGTAATCCTTCTTTTCACCACCCTGGATATACCCAATGTCTAGTTGCTGGTGCTAATTGCCATACAAGAAAAGTAAATCCAAAGCTGCAAAATTGGAATTGCAGTAGGAATGTGGAATGTAAGAGACATAAACACAGGAAAACTCAACACAGTGAAATATGAAATGAAATGACTACAGATTGACATCAGCAAATTGAGATGGACTGGCCAATTTCACTCAGAAAATCATATGATGTATTCAGGACATAGAAAACAAAGAAGGAATGTGTTGCTTTTAAAGTTTGGAAGGATATAGCAAGAACAATCACCTGGCTATCATGTAATCAATGATAAAATCATATCTATTAAACTTTGTGGCCAATCCTTTGATCATCCACATTTACATTCCTATCACTTATATAGAAGAAGAGGAGATCAATGGGTTTTATGATCAAGTTCCATCTAAAATTGGCCGAACGTGCAAGGAACAGGTGCTGCTGCTTAGGAGTGAGAAATGGAGGGTCAAAGTTAGAAACCTTCAAAAGGAAAATGTAGTTTGAATGAAAGGAATGAAGCAAGATAACGATTGATCAATTTCTGCCACTTTCGATGACTTTTTTCAGAGTTAAGACTGTCTTCTAACAGCCAAAACAATGGACATGGCCAGGTGGGATATAAAGAATCCAGCTGACTGTTTTATTGCTAACAGGAGTAAAAGACATGGCCAGGTGCTGATGGTGTAGCTGATCATGAACTGATTGGCCGCAGGTTCCAAGTTAAGCCAAATGTCCCTGGAGATTCTCAGTCATCCCGGTCATAATTGTCTCAAAGAGGTTTTTTCAAAAGACAATTGGACTTTCTTTTTGTTTTTCTTATGTTTTTTCCTTGAAGAAGTTTCGCTTCTTGAATGAGAAGTGAAACATCTTCAGATAAAAAGTTTTACAGTTAGCAAAGGCACATAACAAGAGCGTCTGCTCTTCTATTTAGTATTTCTGATTGCTTTGGAGGTCTTGACAATCAGATCCAAAACAATTATCAAATACAGATGGTCCTCACTTAATGACTACGTTTCAGTGACTGTTCCGACTTGGGGTCCTCCCCATTTGCAACTTTCCATGCCAGCCTCCGGCAAGTAAAGTCACAACCATCAGGAGGTCAAAATGGTGGCCACATGAACTTGTGCTTAACAAGGGGGTGAGATTTGCTTAATGACAGCAAAAGCTATTGCTAAGTGGTGTGGTCATGTGTTGTTGCTTAGCAACGGAAATGCTGGACCCAATTTCCATTGTTAACTGAGGAGTGCCTGCAATCAAGATCAAAATTCAGGAATATAAAATGAAGTACTAGGAGCTGATGCTGCCTTTTCAAAAATAATTGATGTCAGGCTGATTAGACTGTAATTTCCTTGATACATTTTTCCTCCTTTTTGAAGGCTTTTGATAGGTTGGGGTTTTTTTGTCCTTTTGTGTATTATCCCATTAGTGGAGTGATCTTTTCATTGACTTTTTTTTTTTTTTTTTTTGCTTTTTCATGTTGAAAGAAACTTCATATTATTATTTTTGACATTTGTTGCAAGTTCTGAGCCTTAGTTTTCCTGAGTTCATCTTTGCAGATTCGGGCTATTTGCTGATATTCTGCTTTAGATATGTGTTGCTCCTTCCACTTTTTCCTTCCTTTGAATCAGTTACTATATTTCCATTGGCATCCTTTAGCAATAGTACCAATCTGAGGTTGGAACCTCCTTCTGGATTCAGAGATATTTTGAAAGACTTCCTTTGGTTTTCAGTGTCTGTTTCCTTCTTCAGTGTTATTGTAATACTGTTTCTTGCCTCTTGTATTTTCTACAGACTGAAAAATAGTCTGATCTCCATACCTTCATAGGCTGGCTCAAGCAATTTGACATGTAACTAAACCTTTTCTTTAAGCACCCACACACATTCACACACACACACACACACTTTGCCCCTCCTCCCCCCAAAGCATTGGTTGCTTTTCGTAGGGGCAGAGGACGTTCCTTGAGCCGCTCTCTGTTCTTGGTGAGAACAGCCAGCCTCAGTCTTGGGGCAGGGAGGGTTCTTCAGCCGCCTCTGTGGATGGTCCTTCTACACAGCTCTAATAGCCCATTAAAGGTTTTATGCTCTTCTCTGCTAAGCATTGAGATGCAGGGGAAACATATTATCTTCCCAGGCTCTGCTTAAAAGCAAGATTCAGCTCTTTGGTGACAGTTTGAGATAATTGTTTCAAAGGAGCTGGAGGTAGGAAATAGTTTAAAACAACTTTAGAATCAATAGCTGTTTTAATTTGCAACATATGGCTTGTATGCTGGCAAATATCCTAGCAGGGGGACTGAATAATATGGCTTCAATTATATTTCTCTACAATATCTATCTTATTTTGTGTCATGGTGCTGCCAAGCTAATTCAGTTTTCTGCTGCCAAAGCCAGTGCTTGGTCCCCTCCACTTGCAATCTATAACATTATGAAGACGCGTGCAAACGGCATCTCTTCCTAGACAGTGGAGGGTCTTCTTGCTTTCCCTAGGCAAAGCCCTGCAAAACCGGCCATGAAATGAATAAGAGAGACACACACACACACACACACCCCCGCAGTAAGACAGGGAGAGGAAGGGTCTCGCAAGCAAACCTGCCCTCTCCTTCACTCTCCCCCTTTCCCCACTCCTGGTACAAAGCCTTGAAAAGGGGCAGAGAGAAGCAGGGAAATGGCCTCATTCACAAGTTATCTGCTGTCTTGATTTGGCAGCTGATCAATACATGTGACCTGAATCTTCATGCTTCTTTCCCCCCCCCCCCTTTGTTTAAATCTTATAAGCATCGTGATGTTCTCTTTGTCAATGTCGGTTTCATCAAGGAAGTCACAGTTTCAGCCAAGTAACCAGGAGGAAGTAACAAGCGGCAGCAGTCCATAAAATATACAGTATAGATGCAGACACATGCCTGTGCACACAACACACATATTAAAAAAAAAAACCTAAATAAAACCATAACTGGGTTCAAAGTTTTCATATCTCAATTGTGGTATTATTTTAGGATGTAGAAGCTCCACGATTGGAGGACAAATTGTTGGAAGCTTGCAATATTTGCCTGATTCAATTTTAATATGCCACTGAGAGCAGAAACATTTTATCTATATGTAAAGTTTTATTAAATGTAACAGGAAAAGGGTTTGTAAATATATGGAAAACTAACAACCAGTCATACAGCCTCTGACCCCTTATGTTGGTTTATCATCCCTTCTCCCCCCACCATCCCATAGCCTCACCCTAGATAGGGAGCAGCAAAAAAGTTGATGTTTGGTGTCCTTCACTTGGCTGACCACTACCATACACACACACACACACACACACACACCAGGGTGGAGAGGCTCTTCCTCTGGACATTGGCAGCCTCTCCTTTCTGGGTAAGGAGGGGACATTGTCTGAAAGCAGAGAGGCAAAGCATTCCTGACACTGACCAGACACCAGGAAGCGCTTTTGTGTTTCTTACAGTAGCAGAATAAAAGAGTTGGAAGGGGCTGTGGAGGTCTTCTAGTCCAGCCCCTTGCCATTGCAGACAAATGGCTGTCCAGTCTCTTTAAAAAACCTCCAGCGATGGGGCACCCACAACTTCTAAAGGCAACCTGTTCCACTGATTGTTCTGTCGGGAACTTCCAGGTTGGGTCTCTCCTTGATACATTTCTATCCCTTGCTTCAGTCCAAGCAAGGCTGAGCAGCAGCCGTGTCTTTGGAGGCAGGCCTCCCTTTGAAGACCTGCCTTCCATGCTGTTGGTGCTGCAAGAAGTGAATTCCCCTGGGAGAGGCCGGGCAATGCCGTGCAGGAGACCGGAGTGCCTGGAGCCCCACTCGCCCAGGGCAAGGAAAAGGGGGCCTCATCCCTCTTGGAGGCTTCCCACTCTCTCCTGGTCCCCAAGCAAGGAAGGTGCAGGGGAATCCTAACAGACGCCCAGCCTAGGAGAGCAGCAGGTGCCTTCCTTTCTATTGGCACCACAAGTCCTGGCCAGTTTTAAGCTTTTTCTTAAAATTTCCTATAAGCTTTTCAATTCTTCACAATCTTGTGTTAATTCTTTTCATAATTTGCTGCAATTGTTTTGAAATATGTTTTTATTGTATCCCGTCAAATAATGGCTAAATATTTCACTAGGTTTTTGTTACCTTGCAGATCATCCCTTTTTTTCACAAAATGTTCTCCCTTGGAAATTAAGTTGCTTTCTTTTCATTGAAAAAGCAATACCGGCTACTAACATTTCATGTTATAGTCCTGAATTTTGATCTTGACTGCAAGCACTTCTCAGTTAACAATTGGGAGCAGCATTTCCATCATTAAACAACACATCACCATACCACTCAGTGATGGCTTTTGCCATCATTAAGCAAATCTCATGACATCATGAAGCACAAGATCACATGGCCACAATTAGCAACTTCCTGATGGCTTCTTCATTGACTTTGCTTGCCAGAAGCTGGCATAGAAGGTTGGCTGGACTTAGGGACCACCCTAAGTCTGAATAGCCAACAAACAAGTGGTCATTAAGCAAGGACCACCCATATCTCTTTATTGTTTTGATTTGGTTGCTCAAGACCTTCAGAGCAATTAAGACATACCCGAGATAAAGCAGATATTCTCGTTACGTACCTTTGCTGACTGAAAAACTAGCAATGCGTTCCAGTCACAGTCATCTTTGCACTTTGCATATTTGCAGGTGATTCCTACTCTCCATCCAGATTTTGAATTCTTCTCCAAGATTCACTTTTTGAAAGACTTCTAGTGAAAAAGTCCATTCCAAACTGCTAAAGGCTTTTTCCTTGCTGAAATATCACTGTCGCCTTCTTTTGATTAACGTTTATGAATTCTAGCACTTTGCTGTTAAGTTTCGTCTTTTTATTTGGAATGTGCTTCAGGAGATTTCCTTCTGTGTATATTAACCATATTATAGAGGGAAATACTATAGAAATATCTAGAAAGAATGCAAAGAAGAGCAACAAAGATGATTCGGGGACTGGAGGCTAAAACGCATGAAGAATGGTTGCAGGGACAGGGCATGTTTAGTCTAACAACTTTCGATTTCTGACATTTGCTATGCCTCCCTCATTCTTAAAACTTGATTTCATCCTTCTAGCCGTTTTTAAATACATCAGCCATGGTGTATTCCAGCCTTCACTGAGTAATTCTTGCTGCGTCTTTAATCTGTTCGTGGAGTCTGAATGAATCGTATCTCCATACAATATGGAATTACAGTTTCCTCACCATAGTTACCTCCAACATGGAAAGCCTTTGAAGGCGAGACTAACAGCGCAATTGTAGAGCTTATTATTTCCCTTATGGCATCCCATGCTTTTATGAAACTGTGTGTGATAATATGTCCTTTCGGATTTTTGTCCTTTTTTCTATCCCTGAAACATAAATATCTGTAAGTCCATTGGTTAAGCAAGTATTAATGTTTTGCTATTTGGGAATTTTATGTGTCCTATTAACCATGACAGGCAACTTTCTTTATGATGCCATCATAAAATTTGAAAGGCCAAGTTCACCTCTGTTTTAACAGAATAGTAGAATTAACAGCGTAACTCAATTGGAAGGAACCTCGGAGGTCTTGTAGTCCAGCCTACTGCTCAAGCAGGGCACCCTAAACCATTCCGGACAAGGGACTGTCCAGTCTCTTCTTAAAAGACTCCACCAAGAGAACAATTGTCTGCATCTTGTACATTTTTACATTCAATTCTAGGTCTTTTCCTGCTCCAAATTTACTGATCATTTGTTGTAATTCTTGTGAAGCTTTCCCTGAAAATGGATTTGGCACCATTTGAAATAAATAATTTATCTTGGGTAAAACATTCATTTTAATAATTGCAACTGGTCCTAACCAAGATAGTTTTAGATTTTTCCATCTTTCATCTCTTCTGAGTTCTTGCCAAAAATTAGGGAAAATATATGAGCTTATTTCTGATTACTACCTGTTAAACCCTTTCCCAAAATTTTGTAATATTGAGCCAGTAGCTCATCTGAGCTGGTGCTACACCCACTTTTAATTTTCTTTATTGCTTTTTAATCTCTTGAGTTTTTATTTGTTTGATAAATATTTATCTGTGTTCTTCAGTAAATTCTTTAGGCTCGATTGTTTCAATATTTAGTTTCAATTTTCTTTTATTTTGGGCCTGGCAAAGAATCCCTTTAAAAAATCATGTGACCATGTGGATACTATAATGGTCATAAGTGTGAAAAATGGTCATAAATCACTTTTTCAGTGCCCTTGTAATTTCGAATGGTCATTAAGTGAGCTGTTGTAAGTCGAGGACAACCTGTATATAATAGTTAGTTGTCTTTCTCTGCTGTATTTCCATACTTTTTTTCTTTTCTGATCTGATATACCAGGAGCTTCCTTGCTTGTTTTCATTTTCACTTATTTTGTCTGCTGTCATAATTCTGCCATTTCCGCTAAATCTAATTGTTATTTAAGTTTATCAAACTCTTTCAGTGCTTGTTTAACAGGGTTGGCTTTATGAATTTATTTTAATTCCTTTATTTTCTCTTCTATTTGTGATTTATACTCAGTTTTTCCTGTTTGCAATAGTTGAGCCATCTCAACAATCTTCTAAAGTCAATCTCAGGGCAGGAAATAAAATGTCACTAACTCAATTAAAGGACCAGACTTACTGTATCCTCCCTAACTCTCCACTGACGCATCCCCAAATCTTGTTTCTAAAGTCCACAAACAGGATCAAACCCTCTTGCTTTAATATTAGTCTCTCTGGGTCAGCATGCACTGATGTGGCAGTAGTGGTGGGCACGAGAGCTTCTGCTGAAAATAGGATACACCTCTGAGTTAGATTGCAATACAAGGTGCCTTTGATTCGACATCTGCCGGTTATTTACTCCAGCAGCGATCCTCGCGTTGAGATTGTTGGGACTCCCTTTAAGGCAGCGTTTATTCTCAGGAATATCAGCTATATTTCAACATCTCACGAGGATCCTTGGATACCAAACCAAAACCAGGGGTAGATGGTCACTTGTTTTGTAATGAATGTCAAAACAATTAACCTGAAAAAGAAGTGCAGATATAATCAGGAAATAATTTTTTAAAAATCCTGCAAAATTTTAAAAACTATAACAATTTTTATAAGAAAATGATTTTCACAAGATTTGCATATAGCTGGGAACATAGAATCATAGGCTAGTCTAGAAGACCTCATACAATCCCAGCCAAATGGCTGTCCAGTCTCTTCTTAAAAGCCTCCACTGATGAGCACTCACAACTCCGGGAAGCAAGCCACCGATTGACTGTTCTCATTGCACTCAGCATGCGGTCCTCAACAGAACTACATCTGAATGGAGGGAAACATGCAATGGGGTACTACAAGGTTGTGTCACAGCCCAGTGCGCTTCAACATATTCATAAATGATCTAGACGAGGGGACAGAAAGGGAGCTCATCGAATTTGCAGATGATACGAAACTGGGGTGGGGAGGGGGGTTGCTAACACTTTGGAACAGGGGTCTCCAACCTTGGCTACTTTAAGACTTGTGGACTTCAACTCCTATTGCTCATTTCTAGGCTGGACTTTTCTTTAACCATCTTCCACCATTACTTCTTGTCTTGCCCTCAGGTGTTTTGGAGAATAGGTCAACCCCTGTTCTCTGTGATAGCACCTCAAGTTTTGGAAGAATGCTATCGTGTCACCCCCGGCCATTCTCTTTGTTAGGCTAGACATACCTAGGCCCTGCAACTATTCATTTAGCCTCCCATGCCCTAACCATCTTCCTTGTTCTTCTCTGACTCTTTCTAGAATCCCAACATCTTTTTTGTATTGTGGGGACCAGAACTGGATGCACTAATGCAAGTGTGGCCTTACCAGTGCAGCATAAAGCACCATTATCACTTCTCATGATGTTGATTCCATCTGTCTGTTGATGCAGCCCAGGATTGTACTGGTTTTTCTGACAGGTGCAGTAGACTACTGGCTCATATGTAAGTATGAGGACACCTAGAACCCCTAGCTCCCTCTCATGGTTATTACAGTTTGGCATTCTACCTGTGCATGTGGTTCTTCCTGCCAAAGTGCAGGACCTTACTTTTCTCACCAGTGAATTGCATCTTGTTGGATATGGCCTCGAGTTCAAGTCTGTCAAGGTCGCTTTGGATCTTGAGCTTATCTTCCAAAGCAGGAGTCTCCAACCTTGCCCACTTTAAGATTTATGGACTCCAACTTCAACTTCAACTCCCAGAATTTCTGGGAGTTGAAATCCACAAGTCTTAAAGTGGCCAAGGTTGGAGACCCCTGTTCCAAAGTGTTAGCAACCCCCCTCCCCACCCTGGTTTCGCATCATCTGCAAATTTGATGAGCTCCCTTTCTGTCCCCTTGTCTAGATCATTTATGAAGATGTTGAGGCACACTGGGCTGTAACACAACCCTGTGGTACCCCACTGCATGTTTCCCTCCGTTCAGGTGTAGTTCTGTTGAGGACCGCATGCTGAGTGCACATGGTCAGCCAATTACCGACACAGTAATGAGACCACAAGATCCCACCAAAGCCACATCTGCACAGGCTGGTTTGTTCTGAGCTTGAAACAAATGGTTGATTGTGGTTGTTTAAAAAGGGGCCTTTGTGGCTCATCTCCCTCCTTTGATCAAAGGTTAGGATTCAATGCCTGACAGTCCTTCCAATGTTGGCAAGAAGAAAACCCCACCCATTCCACATCCTCAGAGAGGAGGAATAACCATAACCATAACCATAACAATAGTTGGACAGGACTTTGGAGGTCCAACCCCCTGCTCAGGCAGGAGACCCTGATACCATTTCAGACAAATGACCGCTCAGTCTCTTTTATGTTCTGTCATGCTGTCAGACCCTCAGGCTCCCTGGGATTTGGGGACTTAGTCCAATACATCCAGATGACCACAAATCTGGGGAGATCAATTTGCTCTGACTAGGAGTAACTCTCCAAAGTCACAAGCAGAGATAATGTAAAAAAAATAGATTCAATTCTGGGAATGCTGCACAGCACAAGCAGTGGCTTTTCCAGGAGAGAGCAATTTCCCCATAGTAATAAAATTTATTAAAGAAAACGGTCACAAATTTAATGCCATGCTATAAATCAATGAGGCACATTCTGCAGCCAGAATTGGAATTTCTTATATACTCTGTTATACCCTGTTTTTACATCTCTCTCTCTCTCCCTGTCCCCCCACCCACCCACCCTACTATAGCAAACTAAAGGCTGAAAGAGTGTAGAAAAGATCTGGTGCATTTCCTCTGGGGGTTATTTTTGTACGCACAGATATGGAAAGATCTTCAGATTCCCACAAGGGATGCATGGATGGTGAAGGGTTGGCTGAGATGGTACTTTGATTAAAAAAAAGACTTTAATTAACTTTTTTTCCCTACATGGAAACTACTTATGGACTTTTTGCTTGAAAATGGAAGAAATTAAATTTCAATGTTGGGATTTGACAATTAGAATTGTTTATGAGTATAGAAATACAGTATACTATTAATTTTAGAGCAAAAGGCTAACTTTTTTATATTTGTAACTGTATTGAAAAAAAATGGGAAATTATTTTTTCCATTTTCTGTATTTTTTATTCCTTGCACTTCCCCACCACCACTTCTTTCCTTTTAACTTTTTTTCTATTTTATATTTTCTCGTAAAAATTCAATAAAATATATATTAAAAAGAAAAAGGAACTGCAGATGAGAGCATAAAGTGAGGCAGGCAGGGTCATTTTAAAGGCCACATAGTAGGAGAGCGAAAGAAAGAGGGTTTTTTTTAATTATTATTTGCACATTGCGGTATGTAGGAAGCACAAGTTGTTTAGACCGTTTTAAAGTAAGATTAGTGAAATAAAAAGTAAATAGCTGTGAAACAAAAACTATCCCAGTAGAAGAGGGAGCAGTCTTTATAGCCGTCCATAGCTGGAAACTGCCCGCCTTCGTATGTATTTACTGAGGACGTTTTAAACTGCTATGGAAGTTTTGTTGATTGTTTTGTAAAACTGCCACCAGTCTGTATTGATCTGGCAGTCTACAAGTAGAATTAATAAATAAACAAGCCAAGATAATAACTGTTGGAAATAGAAGTATTCTGTGTGAGAAACAAGGATCTGAGAAACAGGCCTGATAAGTATAGCGTGAAATCAATGGATTTCCTGGATTTAAGACATTAAGGGGTGAGGCCAAGCCAAACTCTCTCGGGGACCTCTGGGAAATGCCTGCTCAGCTGGGGTGAACTGGTGACGATGCCTGGGAAGAAAGCCAAGGAAAGGGCATCGGGCTCTAGATGCTGCCTGCCATGAGCACAAATGAAGCCGGGTGCGCGCATGTGCATGCTTGCTAGCCGCTCACACGGAACCATCCTCTTTCCTCCCCCTCCCCCACCCACCCACCGGTCCACAAAGCCGGAAAGGAAGTCTGGTATGGGGTCTCAGCTCAAACAGGGGGTCCGATTAGAAGACCTCCAAGGCTGCTTCCATGAATAGCAGTCACAAAACAGACCGTGATAGCCAAAGAGGGAAAACGCCCCATCGATGCTCCCTGGTGATCGTGAGGTATGGGCAGAACTGGGTGGGGTGGGGTGGGGGGGGTACAGTCAGGAAAATGCTAGACTGGGAGTTGGGAGATGTCCCCTCGTCCCTTGGCAGCTTCCTGGAGGGTCTCTCTCCCCATTTCTGCCCTTCAGGGCTTGTTGCTGGGGGAAAACCTGGGCAAAAGAGGCTTCCCCATTGACTTTGCTTGTCAGAAGGTTGAAAAAGGGGATCCTGTGACCCTGGGACTCTGCGACCGTCACAAATCCGAGTCAGTTGCCAAGCATTCAAATTCTGATGCTGTAACCACAGGGATGCCGCCACAGTCATGTGAAAAATGGTCATAAGTCACTTTTTTCAGTGCACTGTTAAATTTGAACAGTCACTAAATGAACAGATGTGAGTCGAGGGCAACCTAAATGGCAGGATCAAGTGGGAATAAGAGGAACTGTTGGCCTAGAAATGAGACGCATCAATCACTCCACAATTTGGTTGGAGAAGAAAAAAGGAGATAAGGTCATTTAGGGTACTGCTCAGTTCATAGAGGAATTATTAAATTATTAAAAATAGGAAAACTGATTGGCGTTTTCAGAATCTATCTAGAAAGTGACAGGTTTTTGTTCAAAATAGCTGCCTGGAAAGAGAGAGATGGGGGGGGGATGACAGGGCAAAGGAGGAAAGCAACCCTATGGCTTGACCTCCCAGGTGTAGCTGTGAGGACAGTCTTCCTAGGAGAAAAATGATTTGAGGAAGACCTTGAACAAGAGATGGGAGTGTGTATATATACACATGCATACTTGAATGTTTGGGAGGGAGGGAGGGAGTCAATGTCCAGCTCAAAGGGGCAGATGGAGAGAGGGCTCTGGGCCATTTAGAAACCTGGCCCTAAGGGTCTTTCCTCTGCGTGCTGGAACTGGCATCTCTGCTAGACCAGAGTGTGGGCGCATGACCCTCTCGGAAATGTCCTCGAACAGGGTTGCTCAGCCTTGGCATCTTTAAGATGTGTGGACTTCAACCCCCAGAGTTCCCCAGCCAGTCAACTGTGGAAGTTGAAGTCCACACATCTTAAAGCCACCAAGGTTGAGAAGCACCGTCCTTGAAGATTCTTTCCAAGATCACCGATCACTGCAAGGATTAAGGGGAACACAGCTCTGGAAGTCCTCATTTAGAAATTCCCAATGTCCAAAATGAAGACAAGAAGCTGCGCTGTCAGATGGATGAAGGCAGTGGCAGCCTCTTTGATGGATGACATGCTACAAGGGCTTCCACATCTGAAGTTATTGCAAAAAAGAAAAACACAGGCTTTGGAGTATTATCCCATTTTACTCATCTCACAAAGCTGTTTCAAGTCTGTTGCATTGTCTTTATCACTCTGCATAGAACTTGTCAGCTGTGGGGACCTCTGCTTGGGGAGAAATTGAAAGTCAAAGGCAGGGAGACAATACGGAGGAGGAACAGAGTGAAGGTGGGGCAAGAAATTGAGCTGGACCAGCAGTCTGTGCCTTGCAGCCTGCTCTTTGGGCTGGGGGTCTCAGTCTAGCAATCAGAATAGAGCTGGAAGGGAACTTGGAGGTCTTCTAGTCGAGCCCCCTACTTAAGTAGGAGATCCTATATCATTTCAGACAAGTGACTTTCTGGTGTCTCTTCTTAAGAGCTTGTCTTCTTGTCTTCTGGGGTGTTGGCTATTCCTGCCAGCTTAGTGTCATCTGTAAATTTGACAAGTTCCCCTTCTATTCCCTCGTTTAAGTCATTGATGAAGATGTTGAAGAGAACTGGGGTTAAGATGGAATCTTGGGGTACCCCAACGCTTACTTCCCTCCATATAGATGTATTATAGTTAAGATCTACTTGTTGAGTAGGATCTGTCAGCCAGTTACCAATCCATCTGGTGGTAATGCTGTCTATCCCACTTTTTTCTAGCTTCTTCTGTACTGGTCTGTGGAATGACCTTGGGAAAAACAGTTGCAGCCTAGACAACTCTGTGAGAAATGAAATCTGAGTCCAAAGGAGGGTATGCAGAAGGCATCTCAGGAGAGACCCCCACCTCTATTTTGGGGAAAAATCAAAGATGGGAAAGGTACTGTTGAAGATGACCAGGCTGAGCCAAGGGAAGGGTCCAGCGTATCATCAGTCTAAACCTGGCTCAAAAACAGTAACTCTGAGAGGGACCTTGGAGTCCTAGTGGATGATCACTTAAACATGAGCCAGCCGTGTGCGGCAGCAACCAAAAAAGCTAATACAATCCTTGGTTGTATAAACAGATGCACAGAATCAAAATCACATGACGTATTAGTACCGCTTTATAAAACCTTAGTAAGGCTATACCTGGAACACTGCATCCAGTTCTGGTCACATTGCAAAAAAGATGCTGAGACTCTGGAAAGAGTGCAGAAAAGAGCAATTAAGACGATTAAAGGCCTGGAGACTAAAACATACAAAGAACGGTTGCAGGGACTGGGCGTGGCCAATCTAGAGAAAAGAAGGACTAGGGGGGACATGAGAGCAGCATTCCAGAATTTCAGGGGCTGCCCCAAAGAAGAGGCGGTCAACCTATTCTCTAAAGCACCTGAAGGCAAAACAAGAAACAATGGATGGAAACTAATCAAGGAGAGAAGCAACCTGGAATTAAGGACAAACTTCCTAACTGTCAGCCTCTAATTTCTTCTTTGTCTATACTTATCTCTATCGGCTGCCATAGTAACAGGGGAGGGGGAGCTGGGATTAAGGGGGGGAAGAGTGCTGGAGTGAGAGGCCCTTTGGTGAGAAAGGCGAGATGTTTACATCACTTCAAGGCCACTGTCTGAAGAAGTAACGGACATCCCCACACCTGCAGACGCTTGCCGCGTGACCTGTGCAGAACTTTGGATTGCTTGAACTTTGCCAAATATGGGTGGGAGGGATTTGGGTATTCTTTGGTATGGGCTTTTCACGCGCGTTTTGCCAGACCTTGCTTAGCTACTTTTGCTATCAGTCATGCTTCTGTAAAATCCTACCTGTTTTCATAAACAATGGATTCAGGGTTTTTATTTCTTGAAGTTTGATCGAGGCAGAGCTGACATTAAGCAAGGTCTGGTAAAAACGCGCACGAGAAGCACATACCAAAGACACTAACAGTGAGAGCAACTAACCAGTGAAACAGGTCACCTTGTGAGTGCTCCGTCGCTGGAGGCTTTTAAGAAAAGACTGCACAGCCATACTGTCTGAAGTAGGATGGGGTCTCCTTTTTGAGCAGGGGTTGGACTAGAAGACTTCCAAGGTCCCTTCCAGCTCTACTCTGAATTGCCCACAAGTCCAGCCTACCTTCATTCTACTGACTCTTAACTACGGCCAATTGTCCTTAACTATTAGTAGTCCAGATTCTTATTGAGGAATAGCAGGGGAAAAAGCTGCACTCCTTTGAACCACCAGGATTCCTGATTTCTTGCACTTGACCCTTGCTCTGCAATCTGTGACCCAAAAGACAATGTCAGGTATTCGGTAGCAGAGGTTGGGTTTTTTTTCTCCTTAGCTGGCCTTTGCAGCTCCAGTTTCAAAAGGTAAGTTACAACAACAATTTTTAGGAGTCGTGGTGGCACAGTGGTTAGAATGCAGTATTGCCGGCTAACTCACTGTTCACTGCCAGGAGTTCGATTCTGACCGGCTCAAGGTTGTTTCAGCCTTCCTTCCTCCTGAGGTCGCTAAAATGGGGAGCCAGATTGTTGGGGGCAATAGGCTGCCTCTGTAAACCGCTTAGAGTGGGCTGTAAAGCCCTATGAAGCAGTATATAAGTCTAAGTGCTACTGCTAAGTGAAAGACAAGCTGATGTAGGAGATGACCAGGCTGAGCCCAAAGGAAGGGTCAAGCGTGCCATCAGTCTGGAGTCCCTTTGCACCCACAAGAGTTTTAAGTCCAGCCTACCTTGAATTCTGTTGATTGTTATCTGCCCACAATTTGCTTTGATGGTTAGTAATTCAGATTCTTGTACAGAGTTACCAGGCAATAAACCTGCATTTATTTGAACTGTATTTATTTGAAATTATCCTGATTTCCTGTGCTTGACAGATACTTTCAGATTTTCAAGATTCTATTAAAGTAACCTTACAGTAAAGGCAGAGTTTGTACTCATGGCTGTGTTTCCCTTGCCTGTCACTTGCTCCTTCAGGCTTCCAATATTTAGGGATTGGCTCAGCGGGGTCTACAACAACTCACCACAGCCACCTGGCCATGAGACAACTGGCCACAGAAAAACAAGAGTTACACTAATATTGAAGAAATAGTGGAACAGAATCATTAATCTAGCCATGGGAGTTGCAAGCCAGTGACTTCTGTGCCGGTCCCAAGCTTGGATAAATAGTGAGGGTCGCGTCAGGAAGGGCATACAGCATAAAAACTTGCTAAATTTCAACATGT
Source organism: Myanophis thanlyinensis (assembly GCA_017656035.1). NCBI lineage: Eukaryota > Metazoa > Chordata > Lepidosauria > Squamata > Homalopsidae > Myanophis > Myanophis thanlyinensis. Next base: position 15,239 of record JAEANM010008832.1, read on the forward strand.
GATTCATCGGTGTGAATTCCACACCGGATGGTTGAAGCCCAGGTTGTTAGGTGGAAACAGATGATGTGTGCTATGGCAACCCCTTACAGCAGTGTTTCTCAAGCTTGGCAACGTTAAGATGTTTGGACTTCAACTCCCAGAATCCTCCAGCCAGCAAACATCTTAAGGTCGCCAAGGTTGAGAAAGACTGCCTTACAGGAACAGCCGAAAGAAGAAGAAAAAGTGGAATAGAATCATTAAAGAAAGGGTGCCAAAGGAGGGACAAAATGAAATGTGAATCACAAAAATTAAAGTAATGGTTAATTATTCTAAATAATTAAATTGAATAGCCCCGCAGTGGGTTTCCCCATTCCAGGCTCAGGGTAACTTTGATGCCTTCTCCCAACTAAGCTGCTGTTTTGCCTCATGCAAGATCTCGATAGAATTCCGTTTTACAGCTCGTCCTTGACCTACGACCACAACTGAGCCCAACATTTCTGTTGCTAGGTGAGACTATTTTAAGTGAATGTTGCTGCACTTCTTGCCACAGTGGTTACGTGAATCACTGCAGTTGTTAAGTTGATGCCATGGTTGTTAAGTGAATCTGGCTTTCCCCGTTGACTTTGCTTATCAGGAGTTTGCAAAGACCCTTGGATGCTGCAAGTGTCCTAAATATAAGCCGGTTACTGAGAGTCTGGATTTTGATCACATGGCCCTGGGTTAGGATTAGGACAACAGTCGTAAGTGTGACAAACAATCATAATAAGTCACTTTTTCAGCATCATCGTAACTTCAGCCACTAACTGAATGGTTGTAAGTTGAGGACTATCTATATTCTGCTGTCTCACAAAAACAGCGAGGATGGTTCTGATGGAAGGTTGCTTTTTTTCTTCCAAGAGCAAGAATTAGTGAGCCAGATTTTATAACCTTAACAGAAAGGTGGTTTGTTTACAGGAAACCGATGACCTACGAAGAAAGAGAAAGCCTGGCTCCTAACCCCATTCCCCCAGGAGGAGAGCCCTGCTGGGAAGAAACGCTGAAGGAATTAGCGCTCTCCAGGACAAAGAGCAGGCAGAGGGACTGGCAAAGGGGCACCGGAAGTAAGCCTTGAAACACGCTCTGCTGCTCGCTCGCTCGCTCGCTTGCTTGGGATGAGTAGGGCCCTCGGGGTCCCAGGAGTCAGGGGATCTGGACCTAAGGCCGATTGCAGGTGCCCCTCCTGTTCTCCTCACGAAAATCCTAGGTACAAGTACGCTCGGGCAATGTGCTTCTCTGAGCCTGCTTGGTGTTGGGGTAAAGGTGCTGGTCTGAAAACCAGGAGACTGTGAGTTCTGGTTCTGCATTAGGCATGAAAGCCAGCGGGGTGGTTTTGAGTCAATCCCTCTCTCTAGGCCCAACCCACCTTGCAGGGTTGTTGTTGTGGGAAAAATAGGAGGAAGGAGAGGTATTACATATGTTTGCTGCTTTTATTCATAAAAATAATAAAGGTGGGATAAAAATCAGATAGATAGTTAGATAGAT
>JAEANM010008833.1:0-16736 GCA_017656035.1 Myanophis thanlyinensis
ATCATCATCATCATCATCATCATCTATTTCTCTCTGAAGAGCTGAACAATAGCTGAATAGGCACCCAGGAGAAAACTCAGAAGGAAGGCTGAGTTTGGTCTTTGGAGGCCATGATGCCTAGTGGTACCCAGGGGCCATTTTAATCTCTTGCCAAACTCTCTGTGAGCATCCTCATGTTTAAACCCTGAATGGGCAACAGGCGAGGAATGTCTCTACCTTTGAAAGAACCTGTTTATAGACATTTGAAGCTCAAGTGATTATCATATTAGGAGAAATAAATCTTTTGTCCCTTGGGAGATGGGCAGTATAGAAATCTTGATATTAAATTAAATTATTAAATTAATTAAATTAAATTATTATTAAATTAAATTAAATTAAATTAAGCTCCCTTTCCATATTCTTCAGAATGTGTGAAGAAGATTCCTCAATGGGCAGGCTCACGGGGGACACAGAAGCTCCCTTTGCCCATTGTAAAGTCAGAAATGGGTGAGATGGGGGGGATCCCTTTCAGGGAGACTAAGATTACAATGTCCAGTGGGACATTCTCTTGAGCGTGGGGGAGGGAAGGCAGCGGAAAGCTCATTCATTAGGAAAGCTCCAAGTTTTGGTTGGTTTGAAAATTCCTTGATAAAAGTTTATCTACTATTTCACAAAATCTTCAGTCCTTCAAAATCTTTCCAAAATTCTCCCCAATAATGGAGACATTGTGCCTTTGTCTCCCATTTTCTTTCATCATGGAATACTTTAGATCAGAATCCCCAGGGATCTCTCACTTGGGATCTATACAGACCCAACCCCATTTCCCCCCCCCCCCCCATCGTTAGATATCAGAACAAGACCTGGGATCCGAGCATATTCAAGGCTATGAAGATAGGCTCTCTTTTTGTATTCACCTTTTGTTGTTTGTCATTCTTTTTTCAGAAATGGTGAATTAGGGGGTGCCGGGTTTGGTCTGCTAGATGGTCACAAAGAAGGAAACTTCTTTGTATCCTTTGTGGCCAACTAAAGAGCATCTGGATTTTTGCAGACCAGGTCTGCTACTTTTATCATTTCTGAAAAGGGCCGGCTCAACAGATTCAATCTGGGTTGTGATTATTGGGTGGATCTGGGCTAGATGTGACAGGAGGGTGTTGTTTGTTATCCTGACGTGCACTATTTTGACACTGAAAGAATGAATTTTGGTTTGCCACTAACTAAAAGATGATGGGGGAGAATTGGAGGGCGCTTGCAGACAAAGCACCAAAATAGAATTAATTAATTTAATTAATTAATTAATGTCCAGGGGATTAGATAGCACCTCTAAATATACATATAAATATACATATATAACATGCACCTTAAAATACAGCCTAAGAAGGAGGAAGATTGGCAAATGGGAACCGGCATCGTGTATATTCCGGGATTATAAATTATATTGTCAAACTAACAGGATTGTTGATTCCAAAATGTGTTTCTTATTAGAGGACTTTTCTGACCCCAAGAGGAATAATGATACATTTTTCTTACCCAAATGCTGAACAGAGAGTCCACGGTCATTTTGGTTGATTTTGAAAATTGGTCCTGGCAGCAGTAACAGCAGTTATAAATGTTCTCCTTGTTTATTACACCACACAGGTTGCCAGATTCTTTGGGCCTGAAAAATAAGACATTTCACTGAAGACAAAAATAGATCCACGCTATCATTTTATACCCACAGCAGAGAACAGCAATAAAGTTGTCCTGAGGATTGGGAACCAGAAAAAAAACCCTCTGAAATTTTGCTCATCTGTAGCTACGGGCTCCCACTTGCCTTGTGCAACAACATGTCGGTTTGGGGTTTCATTCCTGCTGCTGAAATTTGTAAATTTATTTTTTATGTGCTCTTTTGCAAGAGATGAATTACTACGGCTTTTCTTGGGCCCCGTGGAAGGGTTTTTGAAGGGCAGCAGTGGGCTGCTCCTTATCGCTCTGCATCGGAGGGGGTCAGCGAGAGCAGCAGCCGATCCTCCTGGAGGGCTGAAGGAAAAAGAGTTGTCAGCAAGGCAAGGCCGAGCGAGCGAGCGAGCGAGCGAGGAATTTCCTTGGCTGCTTTCTCTTCCCAGGGAGGTTGTGGGGTGGGTGGGGGGGGAGTCCTCCAACTCTATAACTTCATGCCGTTTTGACAGCATTACAGTTTTGGAAAACATCCTGGCCTGAACACCAACTGCACCCTGTTTTAAATTTGTTTAACCACTTGTTTTAATTCAGTTACACCGTATTTGCATTTCTGAACAAGAATGGATATTTTTGAAAATGTGCGGTTTTCTGAGCCCCCCTCCTGCTTCTGTTCATTTTGATTGATTGGCTCTTTAAATTCCAGTTATGGGAATCGGCAATGAAATCGTAATTATCCTTTCTCTAATAAGAGCTCACACTAATCTCATTTATCCCCCATAATCTGAGCATTAGTGTAACGGCAGTGAGGCTATTATTACAGATAGTTAGTGTGCATCCTTGAACCTTATGAGCCTCGTTTATTTTGATATCTCCCAGAAAGGATTTACCAATCAAACTGCCTGACCTGGGTTTATCTTTTAATCGATCTTTAAGAGCTGACGTGTTGCAAGAAATTCTTTGCCCTCTTCTTTAGAAGACCTTCCTGGCAATGGGGCAGGGGAGCTTGTCCAAGCACCAGTATGTCCTTCTGGAAGCGAGTCCTGCCTTCCTTATTCCCAGAGGCGAGAGAAGGCCTTCCTTATCTGGCGACATCCTGAAGGATTCCAAAGGACTGGCCAGCATGTTATGATAGGAAGAATTAATTTCGGGGGTTTCTCTCTGCTTTGGACTGGGAATATCTGTTGCTAAACAAAGGCCAAGTCTAACATTGTGAAATATGGAGGGTTTTTCAGTGGCAAGGAACTTTTTATCAGAGTGGAATAAAACAATTATAGAAATAAAAATAATTTGCTTTATACAATTCACATCATTTAGCTCTGTGTAGCTGCACGTTTCTTCCATGCCGGCTCTTCCCAGAAGTGACCCCCTTGTGCACAATCCCTGCAGACTCTTAAGGTGTAAGGATTCACAGAAATCATAGTGGGAGTAGGCCTTCTTCCAATACTGCTTATTTAAGGGGCCGGTGTAAAGTTAGAGATGCTTCTTGCTTCCGTTCCGTTGTAGGGTTTCAGTAAGTGTCAGGAGTGAGCCAGTCTTTAGCCCAGTTAAGGAGGCAGGTGAGAGCCAGGGAAAATCAAAGGAAAACTGGTAACCTGATACCATGCGTTGCAAAGGGCCACAGACAGGGACATGACAATGCTGTGGCACCGACAGGGACGATGCTTCTCACTGGGTAACCCAAACATGGAAATCTTGCAGCTGAAACACATGAGAAGTCTCTCTCTCTCTCCCCCTCTCTCTTATTTTAGCTCCCCCCTTTTCCCCATGGAGCCAGGAGAAAAGACCCCTTTCTGTTCAGCTAAAGTCCTTGAGGAAGGGATCCGATGGATGAGTAGCAGCTCCCTTGGGGTCTCCCCAGTTCTCGTGGCTGAGCTGTATCCCCAAGAGAGAAACAGAGACCTCGACCTTGAATTTGCAGGAAGGCCTGCCTCGCACCACCAACCGGGTTGCCGCTTGGCCAAGTTTCACAGAGTCCCGGAAACAAGGCCAGGAAGATCAGCTGCCCTTTAAACTGGTTTCAGAGTAAATATTGGGTATTTTCCCAGCTTCCATTCCCCTCCCACTTATCTACTGCTCGGAGAAACCTCCCCACAACAGTTCATGGGGGCAAAGCAGCGGGCCTTTCTCCCAGGGCTGCCACTCGGGCGTCGTGGTTGGTTCGCCCTCAGATTATCGGTCTCTTTGGAGATCAACAATCACATCTCACCTCACCTCACCTGGGGGGCAACCATCAAGTTCAAAATGCTCATAATTTTACCTCTTGCGTTCATGGAATCCAGGTTCATAAAATGTCCTCAGCTGAAGCACCCAAAAATGCAGAGATTTATGCTCGGTCTCATTTATTTTAAATGCCAACCAATCAAACCGTCTATTTTTAAAAATAGCACCACTGATGTGCTCCTGTGGGAAAACGGTGGGGCCTTTATGAGCCATGGGAGGGAACGCTGTCAGTCTCTGTCATCAAACACTTTTTAATGGCCCCCTGGGATAATGGGGTTCTTAGCCCTTCCCTCCCTCCAAAGTCTATCCTACTGTCTTTCTATAGGGCCAGTTTCCAGATAAGCCTGCACAGAGTTTTTGCCTTTGTTTTAAAAGGATTGGCTTTGCCCAACAGACAGACAGCCTTCTCTAAACAAGCCCAGTTGCTTGAGTTTAGCCAACCTACCAAAGCACTAAGCAGCCAAGCAGACTTCAACCTCTGCGGGAGATTAAAATAAGATTGGCTAGTTTGTGTTCTGCTACCAAACCCAAAAGATTAACTGCTGTTAAGCAGAGGAAAGCTCATCTCACGAGGAGATTAAAATATTTAGTGAAAAAGTTATTTCTAAAGAGAACATAAATCAGGATGGATCCTCGTATATCAGCTTAAATTCGTGAGATAACTGGACTAGAATATGAACTGTGAGAAGAGAACAGAATTTGAAATGAATGTTTAACCTCTATTTTTAAAAACCATGGTTATTATATATTATGTTTATATACATATATATGAAAAAGCAGAAAAAGTAAACATGCCTTGTTTAGGCAGAGATTTCCAATACTGGAACTGGAATGAGAAGCGAGAGGCCACAATTCAGTTGAATTTGTGAAACAATGCCGAGAAACGTCTCTGCCAGGAACCCAGAAATCAGCCGGGCTGGCCTAGGAGAGCCAACAACGTGCGCTTTCTAAAGGAAAAAAGGTGCGCATAAAGCTTTTCTGATAGAAACATTGGGGAAACTAAATACGACCGTTCCTGTAGAGTGTGAAGCGCTCTTTCTTTGACCTCCATTGAATTAGTAGATGGATTTCTCTGTTTGGGGAATTAGTAATTGGCTGCTGCCGCTTCTTTTTTCATGGCTAGAACCACAACGACACCACGGACAATCGTAGAAGGAGAATGCGCTCCTAACGGGAGAGGCCCATTAGGCCCGGTTTTGAGTGAAGCCATCCCCAAAATCTGGCAGGGAAGGAACCGAGGCAAAGGATCCATCTGAAGAATACTAATAATAATAATAATAATAATAATAATTTGGCAGCTTTGCCAACAAATCCTCACTCGTGCTTTGCATGGTTTCCCATCAGCGAAGAAAACACCTGGGGTGGGGGTGGGGGAGGGGAGTGGGAGGGGAGAGAGCTATCCCATGGGAATGGCGGATTCTCTCCCAACGTCTCCTCCACTGGCCGGACTGCCGGGAAGTATCCTCCTTGCTTCTCGGAGGGATTTTCTCTGCGGAGACACTGAATTTTCGGGGGCCCCCCTGCCGTTATACTCACTCCCGCCCATAGGGGGTGCAGGGGGAGAGATCTGGATCTCCCAAGAAGCCTCCTTTGGCACTTGATCCCAGAAGAAAAGCAGCCACCCTTTGCTCCTTGCACAACTAGTCCTCGACTTACGACCATTCACTTAGAGACATTTAAAGTTACAACCACACTTCACACTTATGACACTTGCAGCATCCCCACGATCACGTGATCGAAATTTGGGCAATTGACTTACATTTATGATGGCTGCAGTGTCTCCAGGGTCTGACGAGCAAAGTCCCTGGGGAATGCAGATTCACTGAACAACGGGGTTACTAACTTAATGACTGCAGTGATTCACTTAATAACTTTGCCGAGAGAGGTTGTAAAATGGGGTGAAACTCCCTTAAGGAATGTCTCGCTTAGCTACAGAAACCGTGGCCACCGTTGTGGTCGTAAGTGGAGGGCGGCTACAATAACTCAGCATTTCTGGGCCCCATTTTCTTCCTCTCCAGACTCCTCTGTTAGACGCCAGTTCCACATCTGGAGCAGCAGCTGTTGCTCTGCCTCTTAGCACAGTCCCTTAGCTACAGTCCTTAAAATCTATTATTAAGGGTCCATAAATTCCTCTTTTCCAGGACATTTTATCCATTGGCTGAAAGTGTCAGACCTTAAATACTTAAAATGTGTGCGTATAGATAGAAGGAGCATAACTCTTTCAGCTGAATCCGTCTGCCCTCGCTATAATCTCTCTCACTTAAATAAACCCCCCTAGCCCCCTCCCCGGCCTGTCATAATATTTAGAGGAGGCAGAAACACTTACTGTTTCACAAACTGATCCATAAACACCAAACAACACACAGAATTGCACTTCTACATCTGCATACTTAGCCCCCGGCATTCCAGCGCAGATTGTTCCAATTTTCAGGAAAACAACTCTTTGCCATTCGTTCCCAGGAAAACGACCCGCCTCTCACAGTAGTGGAAGGGGCCCCAGAGGAACCCCAACTAGGTGGCTGTACCTGAACCACCCCCACCCCCCACGGACGGGAGACCAACACTTTGTCAGGATGCCCCCCCCCCCCCCCGACATTCAGTTGGAATGTGCCTCCTTGGAACTGAAGTCCATTTCATCTCCCCTTGGGTTATCATTGTTCCCCCTCTCTTGATCTTCCAGAGGTTTGAGCAAGGCTGCCACAGCCCCGTCCTCTTTTCTTGAGATGAAGCGTGCCCAGTTCCTTCTAACGCTCTTCGTGGGACTTATTTCCTTATTTCCTGGTAATCTTTCTTGCCCTTCTCCGAATCTGTTATAATTTCTCTGAATCTTCCCTAAAGTTTCAAATCCAGAACTGGATGCAATAGTTGGGATGTAGAATAAAGTTGGCGATTATCTCCGGTGATTCGGAAATTAGATTTCCATGAATGAATTTATTGTTGCCTTTGTCTTTTTATAGCCACCTGGATCAGGTTCAGTTATTCAGTGTCTCACTGTTGCAGTCGTGTTAATCTCAGGCCCCGTATTCTCCTGACCCAGAACTGAATTTATGCATTTGAGTTTTATTTCCTAGGTGGAAAACGTTACAATCGACTTTTTCAGTTCAGAATAAACATTTTCAACAGAGTAAACAATTTACAATGTTACAGAATAAACAATTTACAACAACAAAGCATTTGACCATTGTTGGACATTAAGAAAATTCCCAACAATTCCGATTAAACTGGAGTTTCGATTACAAGCTTTGGGACTGGTTAAGAGAAATCCCTAGAATGCCACTTAGACCAAATCAAATCCTCAAAATTTCCTTCTTAAGGAAAACAAAACAGAAACAATGATGGAGGGAAAAAGTTTAGAATATTTCAATCGTTGGCCACATTAACAAGTTCCAACTTTATCTGTTTGTTTGTTTGTTTGTTTAGTTATGTCATTTGTATACTGCTTTGTTTCTCATCCATACTATGTCCATCCAACCATATTGGAGAAGTCCTGCCAGTTTTCCAGAAACAATTTACTTTTTAGCGTATAAGAATTAAATCAATTCCTTGTAGCATCCCCGAGTAAGCCTAAGGAAAATCAGATAGTAAAATGTCTCTCCATGTGATCCCTGCCAATCGACCTGGAATATAATAATTCCTGGGAAATCACCCAGTAATTTGCTTGATAGAGTAGTGATTTCAACCTGAATCTCTTCAGGTTTGGTCCATCCGTGTAGGGCTGATTCCAAGCTGGCTTATTTTTAATTGAAAGAAGTAATTTGTGGCTAATATTAAATGTTTATACGGTCAAGCAGATACCAGAAGAAAGCACCAAATACTGTACGGAAAACAGAAGAGCCTCCCTTGTAATATTTTGAGTGCCGCGCCATAGTTGAAAAAAGGAGTGTTCACCGCCTAGTAGTCTACAGAAATGGCCCTCATAGTGTAGGTGAGGGACAGATCATCCTGGACAAAATCTATCTATCTGGTTGCTAAGAGATGACATCAACGTGATGGCACATAATCAATCAGTGGAGCCCTTAGTGCTCTCTGAGCTTGGTTGCTTGCTTGTCCTGTAGATATTCCATTACCTAACTAGGTAACATCATCAGTGTTAAGGAGGGTTTCCTCCCTGCCAGTATTAATGCGGGTGCGGTTTTCTCCTTCGCAATTCCTTGATTGGGGTATTGTTTTGTCTGTTATTAATCCCTGATTATTTGGGTGTTGGCTGCTCAAGGGGATGTGTCCTGCTGTTTTTGTTTGTCTCTTTTGAATAGTGTGTAAATATGGTTTATTTCTATGTGCCTATTGATAGCTGATTGTTTGAATTCCAAGCTTTCAGATGCCCTAGCATTTCTGGATTTAGCCTGATTTAGGGTGACCACATTTTCCCAAGTGAAATTGTGGTTGAGTCTGTCCGTGTGTTGAGGGAGACGGAGGAGTTTTCATCACGTCTTTGGACTACTAGGTGGTGCTCACGGAAGCACCCTGCTAGCCGCTTGCCTGCCTGTCCTACACTGTTACAGGCTGTTACAGTCTTGGCATCATCCTATGTTGCAGATGAGTTCTGGTTGTTGTTTTCTCCTCCCTTCTTTTTCGGCCATTGGGTCTTTTGCTTTCCTTAAGATCTTTTATTTTGTTTCTGTGCTATGGTGATGTTGTGCGGTTGTTAGTTATTTCTGACATGTTTTTGATGCATGATCCTGTTAACCTTTTGCTAGCCTGTATTGGTTGTGTTGTTGTGGATTTGGAAGTCAAGGACTTTTAGATGAAGTTATGTGGGTGGGTACCCATTTTGTTGGAGGGTGTTGTAATAGACAGTCTGTTTCTTCTTCTTTTCTTATGATGTTTTGGGTTTACTCAGCTGAATAATGTTCTTGCACAGCTCCTCTTGTGGAAGGTGAGGTTGTTAGGTTGGTAATGCAACACTTGCTTAGTGTGGGTGGTTTTTTGATAGGGTTGTGTTTCTAATTTGCTGCTATTTCCTCTTCTGCTGAGGATATCCAGGAAGGGTCATATGTCGTAGTTTTCCTCTACCCTTGTGAATTTTACTCCTTTGAAAATGTTGCTGATTTTTTTTATATTTCTTCTCTAAATGTTCCTTTTTTTGTTATGACAAAAGTGTCATGCACATCCAGATCCGTATTTCTGACTGTGTGTGGTGGGAGAGCTACACGTGTGGGGATTACTGCCTCGTGAATAGATTTAATAGGGTTAGGATGTTGCAAGTGAAGCTTTTGATGAAATGCTGGTGGGAGGAATGCCCACTTTTGTAGCATAAGTATGAAAGATAGAAATGCCCCTCCTGTTTTGCAACTGGGAGTTGATGGGATCAGTTACAGGCTGGCAGAGGCAGAAAAGCAGCCTGGAACAGTGAAAATTACCTTCATCCTCAGGCTACCAAATGCATCCGGGAGGGATGGAAATGCATTGCACAACATTCCACAGGTGACGTTTCTTCCTCTATTATTTATTTATTGATTTTTAAAAATATCTTTATTAAGTTACCAAAAGCAGACGTTAAAATACAAATTAACATAAAGAGGAAAAAAGGGATGGGACAATTAAAAAGTGAATAAAAATGCATCAAATAATTATGTAACAAAACTGACCTCCACTTTATTTCAGTACAGGGACAATAATACAACAAACCTCTAAACAAACCTCTAATTTAAATGAGTAATTGATATTTAAAGTATCTTAAAATACTACTAATAAACACTCAAATAAATCAATATTCATATGATATTCTTCTCTTAATTTTAAATTGTCAAATATGAATAACTGAATATTTTAAAGAAAACACAGTATTTCTCTAGTCAAATCAGATCTAATCCTCAAAGCCAACCATCAATTTTTCTTCTTCCCTTGTAAGAAACCTAACCCCGGCTCCAAGTGGCCAAAAATTTAGGCCGGCCATTGTCTCCTCACTTCCTCTATTTCTTTTCTAGGACCAGCTTCACCTGTTTAATTGCCACCTAGGTATTGGCCCGGCAGAGCAAGCAGCCCAAATGTGGGCCCAGTCGTCTTCTTTTCAAGAAGGGCCCAAACAGCCAGTGCCAGCCCACGAAGGAGAGGAGGCGTTTTTCAGCAGGCCAAGAGTTCCTGCGAGAAGATTAACTGCCACCAGTTGCTGAAACTTTACCAAGGGCAGGTTTATCCTGGCAGGAAAGTAGCTGTGAAAGAGCCCCCAATGGCAGTTTTGCATTATGTTCCTAATTCCGAACTGCAGGGTGAATGAATGGCGTCCCTTTCTAGCCAACAAAGAAGAAGAAGAAGAAGAAGAGTTCCATGGTTTCTGTGCCTGGAATGTGTCACCAGCAACTTCACAATCCTCCCCCACCCCCACCCGTTTCATCTGAACTCATTTTGAGAGCCATAAATCTCCATCCATCCATCCATCTCCCTCCTTCTTCTTCCCCTCCCCACTTTGAAACTATATTGGAAGCTTTGGAAAAGCATGGAAGGTGTATTTTCATTCTAAATTTTCATTTTTCACTAATGCCATGCCAAGGAAAACCCTTAGCCCTTGTATATATGTGCTTATTGAGAGAGAGACAGAGAGACAGAGATGTGTGTGTGGGTGTGTGTGTGATAGAGTCTGTCTTCATGCAATGAAGCTTGCAACCACCCTCCCTTTTGTAGTGCCCCCTTTCCTTTTCCCATCAGCCTGGGCCTCATCCCTGCTTTCTTCCTTTTAATTTGCAAATAATTGGAAAGCACAACCGGGAGGGGGAAATGAGGGGGGGGCTGTCACAGAGAAGAGGGGCTCGACCTATTCCCCAAACCTGAGAGCAGAACAAGAAGTAACAGATGGAAGCCGACCAAAGAGAGATCCAACCCAGAATTAAGGAGACATTTCCTGACAATGAGAAGAACCACTCAATGGGGTGGCTGGCTGGCTGGCTGGGGAATGCTGGGAGTTGAAGCACAGTCCTGTGCCAGACCAGTCTGGCTCTCTTAAAGGGCTTACAGCCTGGCAAAAAGACACAATTATGAAGTCTTCATTTCTGCCCAACTCTTCGATCCAGAAATCTGACTACATTAATCCCAATCGGTCCATTCCTGGGAATGAGAAAGTGATGGTTTTGCAGTAAATGAAACTGATTTTCTGAGTCTGCTTCAAACATTTGTTATTTTTGTAATAGATTTGTCTAGATTATTGGGGGCTTTCCTTGAGCATTCTTGTTATCCAACAGATTAGGTAATCTGAGTTGAGGCTGTCTCTAAATGAAGCCCTTTGCTTTGTATTCTATGTTTTAAATATGCCTCTTTGTGAACAAGAATGAGAATCATAATATTACTTTGAATTTATAAAACAAGAAGGTGTCAGGATTGAAAGCAGTATCAGTAATGATAAAAAAATTAGGTACTATTGATTATAGAGAATTTGCACTAAAGACCAATTATCCAGGAAAGGACAGCAGTGGAATAATGCATTAAATATCTATAGTTCATTGCATTAAATCCTTTGTCTAATAAATGTATTAAACATCTGGGTAATTCACGGTTGATTTACCTGTCGCATCTCCAGGCCTACCTGTGTCAAAGGGGACCCACTTACAAAGGGAGGCGGTGAGATTCCCTCCGCTGGATGCCTTCAGAGGGGAGGATGGGGAGACCCCCTGCATTGGATGCTTTAACACGGATGCCTGCAGTGAGCAGCGACTTGAACACCGTAGCCTAAACATGAATGCCCTCCTCCAACCTAGGATACTGTGCAATAATAGACAGCAACATGTTGAGAATATGAGATGTTTACAATGTCTACTCATACTTGAAAAATCCACACTCCATCATCAGCTGTAATGCTCTTAGATGCTTATATAAATGAGGTTCTGGGCCTATGGTTTCTCCAAAATTCACCTCCTGGTGTAATGGTGGAGGCTGAAATTGAACAGGTCCCCCCTTGGTGTCCATACAAAACAGACTGAAATGTTTCTGCCAAAAATATTTCCCCAAACAAGTTCCTTCAGCAGAAACTGGCATCCATGTATCAAAACCTATATGACCTGCAAAAACAGTATCAGTCTGTAGAGTTTTCTTCTAATTTGATTTATTTCAAATTTATTTCCATTGAATTTATATAGAATTTAGTTGGAGTCATCAGAGATAAATCCAGTTACGATGAGGTTCCCGTGAGGATATCTAAGCAAATCCGAGACTTCAGATCTGGCAAGAAATTTCTTCAACCGTGAGAAATCTTGGCGGGAGGCACATAAAAGAAAATGTACCGTAGGATGATAGGTTGTCTACAAGCACAGATCTGGAGTGTGTGGCGTAGGATTGTCTAAATAAATAACTATATTTGGCAACCCGACTTCTCAAGTTCATAGGAAGACTTGGCTTGTCTAAGTGTTGAACAGCTCATCAGTAGAAGCACAGCTAGAACCTGAGACGCTTCAGAGTTGCAGAAACATTTCAAGTGAGTTGATATTTGCGCTCTTGCTTCCCATCCGCCGCTGGCATTCACTCCTTCCCCGCAGCGGAGGAGCCCTTCTCAAGCAAATGCAAAACAGCTGTAGCGAAGGGGAAAGGAAGAGGGGAGAAAGAGCTAAACTCGCCTTGTTTTTGGTCTCTGCGCAAAAGAAGTGGCTCCAAGTAACACAATGGATCACCCCCTCCCCTCCCCTCCCCACCCCAACCCAAGGATCAGAAGAGGGAAAGGTGAGGCGCTCCAAGTTCCCGGGGGCCATACCCCTGCCTAGACCTTGTTCCGCGGCAGAAGCCGAGCGGGGACCGCTTCAAAGAGGCCTTGCGCAGCAGAAGGGAGCGATCCTATCCTGCACACTGTTGGGGTAGCGTTTTCTTGGCAAGTGGCCTTCTGACCTCGAGGGTCTCCTGGTAGTTAGGCTAAGGACTGAAAGCAGGCGAGGCGGCCACCCCGACAAACGCAGAGAGAGAGAGAGAGAGAGAGAGAGAGAGAGAGCAGGGGAGTGAATGCCGCCTAGGTGGAGGGGGTCGGAAAGCCCAGCAGTGTTGGGAGGCGACTGGGCTGGAGTCTCCCCAGGCTCCCTGGATGGGATGGATGGGGCAAAGGCGAAGGCTGTCATTTTTGCCCAACTTCTCCTATCGTCCCCTTCATCAGTGGGCTCACTTTCCTGCTCTTGTCTGCTGAAGAGGAAACTTATAATAACAGGAACAATCCTCCACTTACAACTATACATTAGTAAAATCCTTATCTACCTTTGTTTGTAACCTTCAGTTGGGCAAAATGGTGCCTCACAGGACAACGGTTTTTGAGTCTAATGGGCTGCCTTAAAGAATGCCGGACCCTGAACGCTCAAGAAGTTGCAATTTGGCAGCCACCTGGTCCTGGTCCTGGTCCTGGTCCTGGTCCTGGTCCTGTGATGGCCATTTTCTCTAAGGGAAGTCAATATTATTGCAAATGCTGTTCTACTATTCTACACTGCACCAATTGTAACATTAAATGGCTGTTCCAATCTCTATTACAACACATAGAAATAGGGACAGGACAGCCTGACAGTCTCTCCTTAAACGCCTCCAGTGATGGAGCAGCCACAACTTCTGGAGGCAAGCCATCTTCAGAAGGAGCCCGAGTCTCTGGTCTCTGGGAAGAAGAAGAGGTGTCTTCCTGGGCTCTGCCAGATGCCTCTCCCTTGCAGATGGGGCCTGGAGCCTGAGTCTCCTGCTGGATCTAACAGGACCGGTGATGCCGCCAGGGAGAGACGCTCCCAAGTCTCTAATTTTGGCCCCAAGTCACAAAGGACTGTAAAGGTAACTTTCAATTTGGTTGAAATTAACCTTTGATTGCTTCCCAATAACTTTGACCTTTTGGCACAAACAGTCGGGCAGAGAACAATGTTCTAATCAAGAACCCCAAGGAGGAAACCACACCTCCAACAACACTGGCAGGGCAAGCGATTGTATATAAACAGAGAGCAAATCCCACACTCACTCACACTCACTGTTGGTGCTGCCTAGTTGAGTAAAGAAACATCTGCAAGCAGACAAACAAGTTCACTGAGCACCAAAACTCCACACTTCAATTCTGTGCTGCAGATCTTCTCTGAGATCATCATGAAACGATGTAGGATTCTGGAGCTAAAATTCTGCAGCTTGTTTGGACATTATTTGATTTGAAACTGAGTTTAAAAACAATCCAACACACAACTTAGATCTGCTGAAACATTTAAGTCCTATCTCCACCCAGCTTATCTGGAAGATAAGCTCAAATTGCTTGCTACCTTTCTTGCTAAGGTATGATTTACTCACAGGAGAACTCTTAACACCTGTTGAATGTCTCTCAGTCTCAGCAATTTTGAGATGCATGGATAAATTGAGATGCAGCCTCTGGGGCAGGTTTCCTGAAAGGAAAAGCTGATGCACTCTGGCCCGATCCCTTTTTTATGTGGGTGACCCAGAGATCTCGGCAGTAACTGGGATCAATGCACAGAATCCCCTTGCGGGGAGGTCTGTTCTGCACGTACAAGCCGGGTGTATTTGAGCATTTGGGTTTTCTTTCCTAAGAGAACAATTCTGCATTTGTCTCTGGTAAATTTAATTTTGTAATGCTGAACTGTCAAAGTCGCTTTGAGTGGGAAGGGAAAGGTGAATTTTGCAAGGGAAGCTCGAAGGTGCAAACTTGCTTCAAAAATTTTGCTGGTAGAAGTTTCTCGTTTCTGGGACGACGGTTTCAGTCTTCCAAAAGAAGTTGTGCAGCCTTGAATACACAGAGCAGTTTTCTTCTCTCCTCGCTCCCTCTTCATCTGAAGGCATCTTTAAAAACAATAGCCTGTAGGAGTCAGCCAGATGCCTCCCCTGTGCTGGACAAAACCACTAGCAATTACCTGAAACCAGGAAGGCTCCTCTTCCAATTGGTTCGGTCTCCTGACAAGACCAATTAATGCTTCTCGGAGATGTTTGGCCAAAGAGCCAAAAAGGAGAGTTATGTGTACAGCGCCAGCTGACATATTTGTTCGCTGCTTTCAGAAAAGCAACCATGGGTGAGAAGCCAATTGCAAATACATGGCTGAGCCCCCAAACCAAATAGCAAATGTTTATTGATGAGGTTGTTCAGTTGTGCAAGCTCAGCAGTTCTTTCCCCATTGGAAGATCATGCAATCCGTCTCTCAACACCCAAAAATAGACCGCAGCCCACACACCACGAATGCACAGATTTCTCCCATCACAATCCCAGGTGCTGTTTCCACCCTCTTTCCAAATTCAGGCCTATAGACGTTAGGAGCAGAGGTAGAAGCCAAAACAGGACGTTGAGCTATGCTACACCAGCTCCGCCTTCCTTCATTACAGACAGTTTTGCTCTGAAAATGTTTTGCTCTCCCATTTGTCAAGAAGGAACAGATTGCAGAGAAATGTTGGCAATCCATAATTATAGAAGCTCACTAAGTCTTCTATATCACGTTCAGCCTTCCTTTGACCTCATTTGTTCCCACGGTGTCCAAGCAAGTCATAGCCATCTTGGAACCAAGTTCTGCCTGGCCAGATTGTTCTTCATAGTGGCTTGTATAACAATTGTCTGAGGTTGTATTAGTTACTGATAGAAGAGAAAATTTGTTGCTTGGGGATACTCTCTGAGCTCGGTTGTTTTCTTGCAGACATTTCATTACCAAACGAGGTAACGTTATCAGTGCTAGAAGGGAGGGGGTTGTTGCTCTCATTTTATATACCAGTGGCTTGTCCTGTCAGTATTGGTAGATCTTGGTAGTTCCTTGATTAGACTGTTGTTTACTGTTAGCTGGTCTGTCTTTGTTAGTAATTCCTTGATTGGGGTATTGTTTACTTCTCAGTTATTAATCTAGTGTGAAATTTGGTATTAATTTCTTGTCATTGATTGCTGATGAAAAGGTGTCTTGGTGTTTTGTTTCCTTTTGGGCTTTTTGATGGTCTCTTTTGAATGGTGTGTAGACGTTGTTTATCTCTATGTGCCTATTGATGGCTGATTTGGCTGAGTGCCAGGCCTGTAGGAATTCTCTGGTGTTTTTGGACTTGTCTTGATCTTGGGTGCTCAGTTTTCCAGTTGAAACTATGGTCCATGTGTTGTGAACTCCTTAATGTCACACCAGAGAATCTTTTTGGTATTGTGACCAAAACTAGATGTCATGTTCCGAACAGGACCTCACCAGTTGCAGTATAGATCCATATTATCCCCCCTCCCCCGATCCTGACGACATTCCTCTGTTGATGTGGCCCATATGGGGGAAAGATCTGAGGTAAACCCACGTGCAAAAAGGCTGACCACATCCCGGAGTGGAGGACGGGGGCTCTCGTGAACCCTGAACCAATTGTTAAGAAGCCATTCTCACTTTGAGAAATCATACCGTAAGCCTAGCAGGACAGCTTTCTATAAACGGTGAAGGCCACGAAGCAAGGACAGGGATGGAGTAAACTTCCTGTGAGGAAACAAAGGCCTGGCAATCAGGTACTTTGCTAAAAGAGTGAAACAATGAGACCGGAATGACCTCAGGACTCCAGAATGCAGTTTCCTAATTCACATCTTACCGTTTCAAGCCGTAGGTTCCAAAGTCTCTAAATCTGAATGTCTCTAAGGAATTGTTTTTATGGAGACCATTCCTATATGTCATAAAAGAAATACAACATTGTGTAATATTTTCAGCCCATAATTGCCCATTCTTAGCATTAAAAATCATTTTAGAATGTAAACATCTCTCTAGTTCACAGGAGGCTTGAAATAATAGCCCCGTGGAATGCCAGACAGGCAAAATTGCGGGTACAAAGAGTGGATGTGCAGCATCGCATATGGTGCCGATTGGGAACACCGGGGTGAGGGTGAGGGAAATGCCCCCCCCACACACACACAGGTAGCAGCTGCCTTCTCAGGACTGTTGCCCAGGGAATGGGTGGCTTCATCAGTCAGAAATGACTGGCTTTTCAAGGGGCCGGCGTATTTATTTATTTATTTA
>JAEANM010008834.1:0-10250 GCA_017656035.1 Myanophis thanlyinensis
ATGGGAGCTCCTAGGGGCTCCCATAATTACCCGCGCGGCCGCATTCTGAACTAACTGCAGCCTCCGGACGCTCTTCAGGGGGAGCCCCATGTAGAGAACCAAAATACATTTCAGAAATGTGCCATCTGCAGATAGGCCAAGCATACAAAAGTATCAATGGTTGACTTATCCATGCATATGTATAGCATACCAAATCAGAACAGCCATGGTATTTATGGAAAGGTATTGTCTTGCTGCTAAAGCATGCATGGTCACCCTTTGAAATGGCAGTGTATATTAAATATCCATTATTCAATTTATTAAATAATTTGTGTCAGCCCTACCTTCATTTCACTTCAGAGCCACTACTTTTTCTGATTGCTTCTACTTTTTCAGCATAAGGGAGGACACAGAAGGACGGATACAACTTTTAACATTTAGCAAAAGGTCATGTAAATATTTGATATTAGTGTTAAATCAGCAGAATCCAGTGACAGATTCATACCTTACTTAACAAATCACTTCTGGTGGACCAGCTGCACATTATTAAGATTCTTTGAAACTTGCATATTTAAAAAAACCCCACCATGTTTTAATTAACTTGCTTTGGAAGATTACAGCCTTAACTCCTGGCTCTTTATTTTCAGAGCTTTTGTTTACAAGGCAAAAGTAATCCCTACAGGATTTCACTAGCTTTTTAAGAACAAAACGAAACCCACTCATTGATTTGCTGACATTTCTTAGCAACAGTGCAAAAGGAAACCTATTTCTGTCTTGCAGCTTCAGGATATAAGACACAAGGAATCGTTTAGATTAGTGATAGCCAACAAATTGAACTGAATTATATGAAATATTATGAATTAGCATTGATAAGTCATAAATATATTTGATACTCATGTAGAAAAATCTGGCTGGTAATCCAATCAGGGCAAATTTAGGCATCACATTCTTATTTTTATCCCACTGAATTTAATAGGATCTACTTTTGAGTAGGAAAATACTGAACTAATTCTTTGAAATAAACAGATGCAACTGTTGCCCAGATTCTCTTCTAGAAGTAGAAAACACAAGGTCCTGCTTTCTAAATGGCAAGCATGCAAATGTTAGCATTATATGTTAAAAAATAAAGCAGATTTTAAATACACCTGGGTCACTTTTAATAGTCACAATTCTTTCTAAGTTTAATGTTAGGTTTAAACCCAAATTTAAATGTCCAAAATGCACATTAAATCGCTTGTGAGTGTGCGCACACACAGTTGTTCCACCTTCAGTCAACAAAAGTTGGTCCACTACAGAATTTCTTATTCTTCTTAAAGTGTTACTGAAAAATCTTTTGCTTACTTTGGATTTGTACCACTCCTCAGCTTCCTGAAGGTTCTTTGTAGCCACACATTCGTACTGCTGACGTACATCACGCAAGGCAGCAGTGAGATCAGGCTTGGCAACATCCATGTCAATCTGGATATGCTGATCCTGGATTTGGGCCTGCAGCTCACGGATTTCCTTCAGGGATGAACAACTGCTGGTTAAACAGTGAACACATTTACCAAGATTATTATTCTTTGTCCAGATATCCTTAAAACCACATACCTCCTCGTGAAGTTTCTTCAAGAAAACAATTTCTTCTTGCAGGGTTTCAACCTTGCGTTCCAGATCCAGACGGGCCAAGGAGGCATTGTCAACATCCTGAAGTAAGAAAGAATAAAACTAATTCACCAACTGCCTGGGAACACACTTGAAATGCAAACTAATAATAAACTTGGTGATCAGTTCTTTTCATATTTGCAGTAACTCCTGTCTAAAAAGTGAGTAAATTCCACTTCTTTCCAACATACTACACAAGTAGGAGGGAAGGAGATCTGACATTTTCCAGGAAAAAAAATATTGACAATTTGCAAGGAATAGAATGGGTAAGACTTTCAGTGTCATATTCTTCCTGTAATACCAGGTGCTTAACATAAATTGTTTTGTAACATTCAAACAAGGCTAAAATTAAACTATAATTATTATGTTTCAGGTGTGTGGATGTTGGAATTGATAATACCATTCAACATCTTCATTTTCTTTTATTATATGTCAGGATGAGTGTACAAAGCTGTCAGGTCTTTAAAAAAATCACTATCAAGTGAATCCTAAAACTATGTTTTCATTTTATACACTTTATAAACATAATCACAACTGGATCAGCAACCAGCAACTTAAGCTGGTCATAAGCAAAGCAATCACGAAATGAGATCTCAGCTGTGCTTATGATCTTAGTTCAGCTTTCCTTTGCTTTAACACCTGCAAAGTTTGTAAATGGATTGTGTACAAATTTAATTTTAAACCATAGTTGTTACTGCCAAATGAGGCAGCTATTAAACAACGACTATCTTCAAATCAAATTCAAATATCTATGTGACATTATGCTTAAACTACTATTTAGCCAGGATATCCATTTGAGGGATACTGGGAGTTATAACCGAATAACTGAATCAGGACAAATGATAGCTCTCACAACCACAAGGGTGTCTGGAATTTCAGTTGAGGCACCACATGCTTTTACAACAGTCAAATCCAACATAGTCACTAGGCATTTTTTCCTCTTTTCTAGAAGGGGGGGGAAACCCACAGCATCCTCACACTCAAATGATTGTGGGATGATGCAACTGGTTGTAAATGTGAACCAGCTGCCAAGCACCCAAAATATATAAATCAAAGACTACCTGTACTTAAAACATAAAAACAAAACACAAAAAGATCATGCAACAGTTTGGACTTTCCTCAGCAAAGTCAGCTTAAAAGCCAAATATAATAAAATACTGTTGCTTAACAGTGAAACAAATATAACCTTGTCCTGGCCTCCCTTGGAAGAGAGTTCCAAAGACTGAAAAAGAAGCCACTGAGAAGCCCCTTTCCTGCAAAAAAAACCAAAAACCTATCTCAACAGACACAGTGTTGTCGCAAGATGAGCGGGAAGAAATTTCAGCTCTAAGGCTTATAAAAAGTTAGATTTCTGTAAAAAACTCTTTTCTTTTTGATTAATTACTATGAACTTTACTTCACATTCCATTCAGGTAACAAATAGGCTGCCTCTACAATGTGGTTTTCATTAAATAAGTCAGTTTTTCAGGCAAATAAAAAACACATCCAAAGTGAAAAGGAAAGAAAATGCTACAACCAAAATTGAAGTGCTACGTACCTGGAAGTGTATCAGTAACTTTGCAGAACTACCAGACCTTTTCACAAAGCAGTTAAAACTTAAGCATACAGAAACCCAAGCTTGGGCTGGGCAAATATAAGCCAGGAATATGACTTCAGATCTTTTTCGAAGTCCATTTTCTAGCCCAGTGCTCACAGAACACATTTAACCATACCCATATGACTTTCCAGCAGATTGGAAGTCATCTGGATATGGTTAAATTTATTCAATTCTTCTTGGTGCCCCTACTGTTTTTCAGTAATTAGTGAGTCAAAGAAAGCAAACAGCAGGCAGCCCCAAGACTGGGTAGCTAATAATTATGATAGAACAGATTTCCATAAAAAAAGAGACTATCCACCAGTAAAACAAATACATTAAGCACAGAACATGTTTAATGCAGTGTTTCACTGGCCCTCCCAAGGACTTCATTGTCTCTTTTTACTCATTTAGCTCTGAAAGCAGGTGAGAAGATAACTGTGGGGCCCATGAGACATTGCTGCCCATATTCATTTAAGGAAGCACCTGCAAATGCTGCCATACTGAAAAGTATTTTGCAAGCTGATTTGATTACCATAAGTAGGTCAGTGTTTCCCAAGCTTGATGACTTTTAAGATGTCAAGGCCCAAAATTCCCCAGCCAGCAATTTAAAGCCACTAAGGCTAAAAAATAAAAAATAAAACACCACCACCGCATTTAGGCATATGATACAAAGAAAGGAATATTTCTACTACATAGAGTGAAGTTTTTTCCCCCCAGTATAACATAAGGAGAAGTCTGAAGCAAGTGCAATTGGAAACAGTCAGATACAAAACAGATTACAATGTAAATGAGAAAAAAAAAAGAGATTACTCAAGTTTACAGATAATGTTAATTCATAGGCTAGTAATCTTTACTGGCACCAGGAATAGTAATAAAATTGTGGAGTTCTAAATTCAGAAAATTCACAGGATAGGTTTCTTCTGATTTCAGTTAAAATGGCCCAAGTTTTTAGAAGAGATATCAAAATCCCACATTTGGCAATTTATTTTTTCAGCCATCTTATTTTTATTTAATTTTATTCAAATTTGTGGCTTTTCAGTCTTGGTGCCCACAGGATTCACACTAATAATATTTGAGCCAAGTTTGTTCACATTATACTGCCTGGTTCAAAATCATACATTACTTTAGCTGAGAATTTGTAGAGCTGCATTTCGAATACATTAAGTGTTGCACTAGAAAAATTGAACAGTTTTCTTCTGTTTTTAAAATAGTAGAGATGCAACATTCCAAGAGGCACTTACAATGTTTAAAATGGCATTCAAAGGCATTGACATAATCTGAAATATGTAATATGCAAATTTAAAACTTTTCCTCAAGCTTCAGCGATTTATTATAACATTGAGCATTTCTTTCCCAATGTTTCAATTCAAACAAGCAACATTATTCTCCTTAAGTTTGGTGGATAATATCTGATAAACCAGGCATTCTCAAACTTTGGCTCTGTATACTCACCAACACATCCAAATGGAAATCAAAATTTTTGAATAGCGTAAAACACAAGACAGAGTCCAGGAAGAAGAGGATACAACAATGTGTATGGCTGGTGAGAAAACTAGGTTTATGTTGCCACTTTCAAGGTGACATAATACTACTGTTGAGCTTATGCAATAGAAAAGGAAGAAACTGCTTTTTTTCAGGATGAGAAAATGATACCTGTGATACTGGGGACATCCAACACATGAAATTCAAAGCAAGCCAACTTTTAGAGCTTGCACTGTTACCTGAATCCAGTCAAGGCAGGACACTGGTTCCCCCCAACGAGAAAGGCTGAGGCAAATGAGCACATAGTGACTGCCTAATTCAAAATCTTAGAAGGGAAAGAAAGAAGTCTTGCTATATGTGGTGTATGCTAATAGGGAAAAGAAGACCTGGGCCTGGACATCTCCTTAGAACCAGGAAGAAAATGCAGTATGAAGATCCTCTTTTTGGTAGCCATTGGTAGAAATGGCCCTCTTACAGGAGCTGCTCCTCTTGCTGTGCCTATCACCAGTGTGTTTGTGTGGGGGATGTTTTGTTTTGCAAAACTAAGACTGTTATTTCATGGGGAATCACAGAATTTGTGAACCTTTGTAATATGCCATTAGGTCCAATTAGCATGCAGTATGAATTCAGTCTCTGTAGTTTCAGTCACTATGTAGAAGTGTTGTCGATACCTATCACTTTGACACCATCAGTTCTTAGCATATATAACAGAAGTCTTTTTCATCAACTGAAAACCTCACTTAAAAATAGGGGAGGGAAAGAACAGCCCAACACTTACCCATTATTGCTAGTGAAATAAGCAAAACACACAACCTATTAAAAAATTTTTTAAAAAAGAACTTTATATTTCAGTTGCTTTGAATTCTTTAAGAGGGAAAAATACCTTGAAGTCTGGCAGTTGAATGTCAAGAGTCCCAATGATATGAGATCTTTTAATGAATTAAAAGGCAGCCTGTACAAAGAGCTAAGCTAATAATTGATGGATAAAGATGATGTGCAAATTAGCATTCATATTCAGCATTTTTTTTCTTCCAGCCTTTGAAGAAAGTTTATCTTGAATGAAAAACAACTCTGGTACCTCTTTCCCCCTCAGGGAAATTATCTGTGAAATTTGAATCCTTAAATAAACTTCTAAAAAAAAGTCAGTTTAAACTAGTATTCAGGTCAGCAGTTAAAAAACTTTCAGTGCTTGTTTATTATAAATTGTAATAGATAAAAGTGACCAATACTTTAATTTGTGGGTTCTTAAAATGTACTTGCATCATGACACATTCAGCAAGAATGCAGCCTTTGGTTAGAAGCACCCCAGAATACAAAAGATTCTGTTATTTCAGTCTCTGGCCACAAGGCAGGCTCCGCATTCCAGTCTGAATCCCATAGAAACTATTAATACCTTTCAGCAGAGAGAACAGATGTTCACCCCTACGGAACTGGGGGAGGGGAATGGATTCCACAGAACTTCTTGGATGGCAGACAAAACTTTTGCCAGAATTTTTAAAAACCTTGACTCTAAAAATATCTGAGCAAACAAATATGAAGCATTAATTCACAAACTGTGCACAGGTTAAGAGGAAAAGTAATGCTTAAAGAAATGATCTTGAAGCCTTTGCTATAATAATGAAAATCTCAGACACAAACCTACAGGCTGGTTATTAGCAAGCAGCAATCTGAGTTCTGAAGTTACTAAAACAATCTAAGATTAAATTGAACCCAGACATTATTCTGAAGTTACTAAAATAATCTAAGATTAAGTTGAACCCCAGACATTGTCAAAACCGTGGTTTGCCTCACTGATTTTAGTAGGTCTTCTCCGGATCCATCCTACTACAAGGGAAAAAAAAAATCTTCCAGATAGCATCTTTAAAACCGCCTTTTCTGTGAACACAAAAGTGTGTATTTATGTGGTATACAGGTAATTTCCTATCCTGTAAGCTAAGTCTAGAATTCAAGATAGCAGGATTGAATCTAAACTTTGGAAAGCTGAAATCTTAAGGAGCATTGTTTCCGTCCTTCTTGCAGTCTTCACTGAAACTCTGGATTCACAAGAGAATTTCTGGATTAGAAGATAGGCCTTTCAATGGACCAACTCAAATTCTAATAAAAGTATTAGTGTATCAATACTTACCGCGCACTCAGAAGTGTAAGTTTATAAGAAGCAATAAAAATGTATTTATATCAAACAAATAAGGAAGGGAATTTTTAAGTTTCAATCTAAGAAATTAGTTGCCTACAAACTTTTTAACCACTAGGTGGCTTCAGCATTACTTTTCCAAGGAAAGCTACTGATACTAACCTGCCTGAAAGACTGTAGGGTGTTCTCAGCATCTTCCCTCTGAAGCATTTCATCTTGAAGTCTGAAAAAATAATTCAAAGATATTCAAAACGTGGGTCACAGAAAGATTAGATGTCACAGGTAGACATACCTAAGAAAGAAAATAAGGGAAGTGGGGGGAGCAAGAACAAAGCTTCCAAAAAAATATCTTTATTATCTTTTTTTCATTGTGATGTGACCAACTCTAGAATGAAACTACTTGAATGGCATTATTTAACCCACCAATATCCCGGACACAAGCTTTGCCAAAATACTGTTTCATTCAACCAAATTAGCAAAATTGATGGTCCTAATTTTTGGATCAGCAATGAAGTTTGCTAATAAATTCCTCATAAATTCAATCTGCTAACGTTCTAGGTTTCCAAACCACCACCAAAGCTGCATCTTTTTACCAATGTAGATTTTTAGTCTATATATTTTAATTCTGGTACCAACAAAGCCAGAACCTGGTTGTCCAGTACCAACACAAACTGAAATTTCAACAGGCAGAGAAGAATATTATGATTTAGTGCAAGTTTACCTGAATTCTGTAGGGCTTACTCTCAATCAGCCAATAACTGCAAATCACATTTATTAAAACAAATCCCACTGAGCTAAATAGGATTTATATTAAACCCTACTAATGGCAAGATTTAGTGAACCAAACTGTAGTTTAATTCAAAGAGCAATACTCATTTCCGTATAAAATCAGGAAAGGGCAACTTACAAAACTTTGTTTACAAAAGCTTTTTCATTTACTGTAGTCCAATTATATCATAGCTTTCCTCAACTTGCTACCCTCCAATAAGCTGGGCTGGTGAAATAAATGAGAAAGGAAATTTAAAACTGAAGAGTAAATTCTAAAACAGACTTAACATGGTTTTACGAAAGTAGAAAAACATAATTCCTGCTCAAAAAATTTGGAGAAAAAATATCCCACATCCAGCTGCATGTATGATGTAACCTAACAGTTATTTCTCTTCAGAATAGATGAGCTGAGACTAAAATGTTGCCTATCCATGCTACAAAGCATCAAAGTAAATGGGGGGGGGGAGAGGAGAGACCCATATCATTTGTTTCTGTGCTTCAGACCGTGGGAAGATGACCGCCTAGTGCATTCTTCTGGACAAAGCATTTTTATTGTGCTTCCATTTTTTTTGTTAAACTCCATAAGCTTCATTTTGGAAATGTCTCAACTTTCTGTGCAGTTTATTATATTTATGATTTCTTTCAGATTACTGAGAATATAAAATAGTTGTTCTTAAGTATTCACAAGTGTTTGCATACAAAAAAGTTTTCACAAACTTTTGAAACTAAAACTTTGGAATTATTTAATGAAAGCTAACACACCAGTTTTATTTCTAGGGGAGAACTGAAAACATCTCTTGCTTAATTACAGCTTCTTGGAAACTAAGATATCAATTTGCTATTTCATTTGCACAAATATATAACTGTATAACTGCACTTTCAACAAAAAAAAAAGTCTACATATAGAATACTTACTTCACAATACAGGATAGAAATGTCTGTTAAACTGGTGTTTGCCTCTGCAATCAAGTTTATACATTAAAAAGGAATATACAATGCCCAGTAAATTGGGATAGCATGAAAAGGCCCACTGGCTTTTTCCCTTGTCCTCCATTACTTGCAGTCCCCTTACTACCACGAGCGGACACACCCATTATCTACCCCGGAGAGCATGCTCTTCTCTGGCAAATCAGCAGCTATTAACCAGTAGTTTTAGTATCCAGACTGTTCGTTTTTTAGGAACTGAAGATCTAGCCCCTCATAAAACTTAGTCCACTAGAGACTGGATTCATACAACGGGCTTTATAACATGGTAGGTCATGGCTCGTAATTCATGATTCTTTGAGGGTTATTTTAATTTTAACCCCACTTTTATTATTTTATAAGTAATTCAAGGCTGGGAACATGCCTACCGCTCCTTTTTCTTCCCCCTTTCTCCCCCACCACTGGTCCAAAGTCGCCTAGCCGGCTTTTCCGCCTGTGGCGGGACTAGAACTCCAGTCTCCTGGTTTCTAAGGCCAGCACTTCCACCCCTACCAACGACCGGCATATTCCGCGACTCAGCTGAACGGGACTTGCAGAGCACGCTGCTCCGAGACCCCCCGACTACCTTCCCGGGGCCACTTACTTCTCGCGCAGGCGCTGGATGTCCTCGCCCAGGTTGTCGCGCTCCACTTCCACGCGCGCCTTCTCGTTGGTGAGCTGGTCCACTTGCCGGCGCAGCTCGCGCATCTCCTCCTCGTAGATGTCGCCCAGGCGGGAGGTGCCTTTGCCCTTCAGCTGCTCAAGCTCGGCCACCAGGATCTTGTTCTGCTGTTCGAGGAAGCGCACCTTGTCGATGTAGTTGGCGAAGCGGTCGTTGAGCTCCTGCAGCTCGGCTTTCTCGTTGGTGCGGTTCGCCTTGAACTCGGTGTTAATGGCGTCGGCGAGGGAGAAGTCGACCAGGGCATCTCCGCTGAGGCGCATCGGTGGAAGGCTGCTTCGAACCCTCACGGCTTTGGAGGCATAGATGCCGCCGGGAGAGGAGACCAGGCGGACCGAGCTCGGTCGGATGGAGCTACCCACGGAGTAGCGGCTGCTAGAAGTTACCGAGCGGGTGCTGCTGGGCCGGCCGCCGCCGAACATGCGGCGATAGGAGGAAGAAGTGCTCCTGCTGCTCATCTTTAGAATCCGAGGCGCTTCTCGATCCGAAGTAGCGTCGTAGTCGTGGTCGTCGAAGTCTCGCTTTCAGCTAGCGGCGATGAAGGAAAGGAACAGACCCTCCCGCGCGCGCCTCTTATACCAAACTGGGTCCCACCCTCCGGAACGCTACCGTAATTATCAGAGAAGGACGCGTAAGCGCCAAGCAGCTGACCACCGTCTAGCCTAGGAGGCAAATCCACCCATCTTGTGGATTCTTGGGTGCGCAAGAAATCGACACTTTCATACCGAAGAGTGAAGAGCTGATTTTGCCCTCCAAAAGATTCTCCCGTTGCTGTGTTCAGTTAACTCGTTAATTAAGTGAACTACACACACCAAACATTTTAAACCAAAAAAAAAAGCTAACCCAAGTGTTTTATTGAAGCGAATTTTATTGTGTTTAGGAGCATTAAAATACTGCCGCTTTTCCTTCAGTAAGCTCTTTCTTCCTTTGTTGTGTTTATAACTTTGTACCTCGGATCGATTCTCTACCTCCTTGCTGACGTGGGTGGAGAACCTCAGAAGCTGATCTGAGGAGCCTGCCAGGGGGGG
>JAEANM010008835.1:0-16735 GCA_017656035.1 Myanophis thanlyinensis
ACAGAGCCACATTATTGTTTGCTGATCTGTCTTGTTTTTTATTTTTTATTTTGTTTAATATGTATGGAAATCTCAGTGGTCATTTTAACTACTGGAAAAGAAGTAGCTATATTATCCCCAAGGATCTTTTGATTTGAAAATGAAAGCATACCAAAATATATTTTAGTTTGTCAAGTTGATCACACTTCATCTTAGCCACTTGAAAAGAAGAAAATATGCTATCTCCATGGATTTTATAAAAGAAAAATGGAAATATTTAACAATATACTTTAGTTTTTAGACAATGAATTGGAGACAATTCTAAGGATATTTTATTGGCATAAAATATTGGCTGTTACATTTCTTCATATGTTATTTCATTAATTTGTTACACTGGGGAGAGAGAAGCATTAAAATGGAACTTGACCAAAAATGACAATTGTTGTCCATTTGGATGCAATATGAGACTGAATTCCCAAAAAGAAAAAGAAAATTTGCTGAATACAGAAAAGGTATATGAGATTTAAATAAAGAAAAATGAGTGCGCAACTCAGCCAAATATACTGAGTATTTCTGTGTGGTCTATAATATCAAATTTAAAGTTCAACATCATAAAACATTAATATTGCATGGAATATCATAAATGTTACAGCAAATTTATCCGGCCAAGGCTGATTTGAAAAAGGCTTCACCTGAGGGTTTACCATTTTAATTAAAAAGCAGACTTACTAAAGTAGACCCATAGAAAACATGATCACCAATCAGGTATGGCAAAAGGCCAATTCCATCAGTTTTCAGCTATTCCTCAACTGAGTCACCAGGGATCAATGAGAAAAACAGAAAAGATGAGTAGCTCAGCCAACAGGGATAAGATTCTCATCTGCCCTGAGCTTTCCACTTGTACCACAAGCAGACTAGCATTGGTTCACAACCCACCAATGGGCCAAACTCCTATAAATACATAATCATAGTTTAATTGTAGCAATTTATTCAATCTTAAATTACTAGATTTTCAGGAAGCCAAAAAGAATCCTCATTGTGAATATGACTACCCTAAGTATTACTCAGTGGTAATAGGGACAGAAATCTTCATAGTCTTTACCTCTGCACAATGCTGATCATCAATACTATCCTCAGTTATGAAAAAAAACCTTATTTACATATATCTGATGAGTCTTGTGCTGACTTTGAAGGCACTCTATAATCATTTTGCAATTATAATCAATCTAATATCAATCTTGGGAAAGATGCACACTATCTAATTCACCCGCTCCCCAAAAAATGGACAAACTAGCCAGGAAATTTGCAGCCTATCACCTGTTTTCTAGATCTTTTCCAGTTATGGCTGATAAAGGCCTCCATGTCAAAAGTGAAGAACTGGTAATTTGGAACAAATCAATTATATAGATTTATCCCAATCTCTTCATAATTCTGCTTTGGAATGGACTTCATTTGTTCTGCTTACTGGATAGTGAGAGTACAAATCCTAATTTCTAATTGGCAGCTGTTACTATTTATCACCATTTCCTCTTCCAACATCTGGCCTGAGTTTAGGAAGCACAGTTCTTCACTGATTCTGATGTAATCTGTTTCATGAGATGTCATAGTAGAATTTCTCTTCTTCAAGTGGCCTTTGTCTAAGGCAAGCTAGAATCCCAATCCTATTCACTTTTAAATGAATCCACCAAGAACTGTCTAGATGGAGGCTTCAGTGTCATTAATTTGCTGATGACAAATAGCTCTCCCTTTCTGTTTTTTTTTTTGCCACCATTCTTAGAAAGGTTAAGAAACTCTTAAACAAGTGCCTGGAATTGATTCTGTGCTAAGTGGAAAAGAGGAAGTGAAACTTAATCTTGGAAAAATACTGCTGCAGTGGATTGAGAAGAAGCTGAACTGGATAATAGCATACAATAGACTTGTACTCTTCCTTTGGCCAGGTGTACAACTTGGAAATGATCCTGGATTCATTACTGATGGCTGAGCCAGATTTGGCAGCAATGACCAGAGTATTGTTTGAAAAATCTGATTTGCATGCCATCTGGAGAACTAGACCAAATGAGCTAATTATCCATTGTTCTCTAAATCAGACTACCGAGATCGGTTATAGGATTGCTCCCTTAAGATATATGAAGACTAATGCTGACATAGTAAGTCACTCGTCTTCATATGGTAGTGTGCCAAAACTTTGCATATAATTCCAATTTTATGTCACTTGTACACTATAAGAGCCAATAAACATATTTCAAAATGCTGATCTTAACATTCCCCATGCTAATGATTGTTGAGGTTATCTAAAGTCCACCTTCTTAGATCTTCACTCAAGCTAACTTTTAGATTGTGTTTGGGTGTCTGTGTGAGGAATACTTAGTGCTCTCAGAGTGTGATTGTTTCCTTGCAGATGTTTCATTATCCAAATTAGGTAACATTGTCTAGCACTGATGATATCTAGTTTGGATAATGAACTTTCTTCAACAAAAAAAGCAAGCTCAGAGAGCACCAAAGACCCTTCATTTCAATCTTGAGCTACAAATACTCTTTTATGGGATATCTGTGTTTTTATTTAGATGCATATGTTTTGTTATTATACTTTTATTCATTAAACATGAAATTAAGTCAACTGAACATTTAAAAATGTGTCACATTATTGAGTTTCCCATATGTTAAAAAAGGGAGGGTAACTAAGATTTGGACTGCAAAGTGTGAAAAACCACTAGATGGCAGTAAAAAGGGACAAAACTTTCTATATTTTTGCTGCCATCTCATGGTCCGTAAGATCAACTACCAGTAGTTTTCATGGATAAATGTTCTTGAATCCTGGACTAGTAGTTACGCCATGCAAAATCCTATTTGACTAATGTTAAAGTTAATATCTTAACTTTAGGATATATTATAGGGTTTTTTTGGATATTGGATGCTGCTTTTTATAAATTAAACTATTGGGTTTTTTGAGGGGGCTGGGAAATAATAAACATATATACACCCCCTAAAGTCACTTGGGATAAATAGGAAATATATAAATTATCTAAATAAACAAAAATTTTGCATCTTTGCTACTATTTAGTAGGATGCAGATTTTTGTAGCCCAGACCAATTTGTTATATGAGATCTATGACAAATCCAAGGATACAGAATTTTTTCTTAAATAAATAAAGACAAAACATGACAAAAGATCTGGGGTATATCGGATCTATGTAACCAAACATTTGCCAATCAAGAAAAATCAGTATTTTATCAGTCACTAGCTATGAAGTATATGTGTTATTTGGATTGACAACCCAGTCATGTGTAGACAAATTGTAAAACATTTTAACATGATAGTGTTAAAAAAAATAAAGCAACTTACCTGCAAATGCTGAGCATTGTCTGTCATATTGTCTTCACGTCTCCGAACTTCTTCTAGCAATTGGGCATTCTTCTTCTTTTCTATTTGTTGATTGTGCTTCAGGTTGGCCACCTTCTTGTTTTGATCTTTCATGTGTCTAAGAAGAGTATGCATATGCTTATTAATTCTATTGGGCCTATTAACAATGTAAGAGAGCAAATGTATAAACAAAAGTATAACACTTATCATCAGGCAGGGTTCTTCATTGTACATTTTAAAGTAGGAAGTGAAAAGTCAGCATGCTTCATGAGAAATATTGAAATGTTACTGTATATTAGACATGCATGAAGCAATCTTTAAGACAGAAATATGTCATAGTTTGGATTGGCTTAATTTTAGATGTGAAAACTCCAAGTTCCCAATCTCTATTTTCAGGACTAAAATTCAAAACAGAGATCATAACATTTCATTATTAATGGTTCTCAGTTTTACAACTCTGCTATTTGATTGTCTGTCTGGACTGAAATGGTTAGGCTGAAAGGCACCTGGTATTCTCAGAAGGCTTGATTTCCCCTTTTAAAGTCTGGGCAAATTAAAGCATCCATTCAGAAATAGTTTTCCATGCCAACAGTTTATTCTAAAAATCAATTCCAACATAAATCAATTCAAAAATACATCCTAACATTAATTTTAGAAACAAAATTAGTCCATCACAACTTAAAATCATGTCTGTGTATCCAGAAAAGCCCACATATGACCAATTAAATGTTCTCAATGATGATAAGCAATTATTTAGCATTATTTTATGACGGGCTAATTACTACCATATGAAAGACTGCAAAAGAAATGTGAGAACATAACTGTTATCTGCTTGACTTCTTAGATATTAATTTATTTGACTCTCTCATGATTCTGAGGAATTTCTTTCTTTTTATGTATATAATAATAGTCATGTGCAAATTCCAAAAGAGATTTGCACACTAATCTTTTTTGGCAAAAAGAAAGGATATTTTCTAATGTCCATATGATCACGCAAAGTTTTTAAAGGATTTGGTGAGGTATAGGTCATTATGTATGATTGTAGGTTTTATTTTTAAATATTTTATTATCTTGTGAATATTTAGTAAGTAAAATGCTATGTACTTAGATATTTATTGCAAAATAATAGTATAATTATACTGGTAGTAGAAAAAGCAAATGCTATTTTCAAGAGAAAGCTCCCCAATGGTTCTAGGCTAAAACAAAAACCCAAGAACAATCCTGGAAAATAAATATTATTAAGTGTACTTAGCATAGGAAAGTAATTACCATTGACCAATCTACAACCAGTTTTGTAACTGATATGATGAAATATGATTCATATAGTTATAATGTAGAAAAGAATGTCATGTTTTCTATAGCCAGTGAAAAAATATAGAAAATAGAAAGGAGCTCCAAAAACATTTTATATAATTTGCACAATAACAATATTGTTTTTGAGTGTTTTTTAAAGAAAGTCTCCTCCTTTTATTATTCCTGTTTTACTGCAGCTATCCCTGAATTTTTTTAAACTGTTCATTTGAGTTATAATTTTTAAAGAACTGTTTTTAACCATTTTGTGTCATTGTTCTCCAAATTATTCTAGAAAGAGTTTCCCCTGAACTCCTGTATTAAAAACTTATTATTTATATTATTCAGAAAATCTATTAGTCTCAGCTCATGGTATGCTTTAGTCATTCTAGCCTAATGACTCATGTCTAGAAATTTTGTATTGAAGATGTTCCTGAACATGGGCTATCTGCATCCTGGACTGCATGCTATTGTGGAATTTTGTAGATGTGAATCATTAGGCTAAAGTGAGTAAAGTATTGTTCAAAACTAGAAGAATCTCAGCGCTTTATCTAACACTTCATGTATTCAATTCCAAGAGGTAGAATTATGAAAACTCTAAATATAGAATTGACATATCGAAGAAAAGTTAATAATTATGACAATGTAACAGGATTGTGTTCTTCTCCGGACATATCCTGTCAATGATGCCATCTGATGATCCAACAAAACTATAGTGATGTGGAGCTATTTTTATTTCCTACGTATGACTATATCCTCTATGTAGTAAACTATTTTATTTATTTTAATAAACATTACTATTAAAGCAAACATAGTATGCCCAATACTATTGAATAGCTACTGTTGCCCTTGTAAAAATACTCCAGTTTATAGGGTGCACTGATGTTGAAGAACCCCATCATGGCATATGAAGTAGAGCAAGCTTTATCTTTTTAAACAGGAAGAGACACATTTGCAAACAAAAGGCAATAACTAACATTATCCATTTCTCTTATCAAAAGAGCATGTGGATAATGAACATAAGTAGTTCCTAAGGGAGTGTCTTCTGCTTATTCTAGTCCTAACTCTTGTTTGTAACATAACAGAAGAATGAAGATGGAAAATAGGAGACCAAGTGGCCCTTCCTCTACTCTGCATTCTAAAAAACTTTGATGGATGACGATGATGTACCCAATGAAATGTCATGAGATAAACAAATGTAATGGAAATGTAAATATATGAATATTATCATCTATGTTGAAACATTGTAAAAACTATGTAAAAGTTAAAGTTGGAAAAAAAATACAATAAACAAAAAAAAAGAAATCATGAGAATGATGTACCCAATGATGAAATGTCTTTGAATATTAGTATCTCAGGTTGGTAGTTACGTTGTTGGTTTGAGCTCTGGACTTGGTGATTTGGTTGCAAACATTTCATCCCCATTAGTCCCCCTGTACCCAACATGTTGAACAACCACATTATACTAAATTTTAACATATGTCTTTGCTTCCAAGAGTTTACAAATATATTGAATCTTCCCCTTCCCTACCAACAATAGATACTGACAAAAGATTACTGAAATAAATGCAGTTTAAACAAGTTATTTAATCTATTCCAATATAACACCTGGGAAAGAAGTTAATTTTTAAATCCCGAATATTTGTTTGTTTGCTAGCTTATCTATTCTGTGTTTATATATTCTGTCTACTTAAGTTTCACTCTTTCACTTTTAGCATTTTTAAACTTATTTATTCTCCTTAGCTAATGAATACCATTTTGTCTTTATTTGACTCTACCTTTGATCTTTCACAAAGTGAATGCTTCAATGCAATGAAGTTCTTGATACAACAGAAGAGGAGCCAAGTTCATTGCTCTCAAAGTACAATGGGGTTCTAACGTGTAATCTTGTTTGACAATGCTATGAGCAGTAGTACTGGAGTAGGACACATTAAATCTTAACACTTTGTTCAGAAAGAAGTCACCTTGGGTTTCAGAAAGGGAAATAATGGGGAAATCACACAGTATTCTTGTGGTTGTTTTAGTTTCATAGTCCTCTTCCCTAAAAAGATAGCTTATTACATTTCTTAGTTCTTTATCCATTTTAGTAACTATTGTTTTCTTTTCAATGATGCTGTAACTTCTCTCTTCCTGTCTGAAACTCCCACTTATGAAAACAGCATTCTTAAAGCATCACTTCATCCATATCAGATTCTCTGATAGCTTAACAAATTGCAGCCCAGGGTATCATAGAAAAGGTAGACCCATTGTAAGTGGCCTTCCTACTAAATAGCAATTACATCTTGATGACTTCCATTTATGTTACAGTAAGATGCTGCCCTTCTGATTAAGGGAGAGTCATCAGGGAACATTCTCAATTAAGGACAAACAAACTAAACAGGGAAGCAACACAAACAGCATTGATATTGAGTAACAGCTAGGTACAGACTGACTATTCTATATGATAGAAATAAGACCCTTATTTCATAGTAAATATTTATGGAGTTAATGAGCATGGCTGCCTATTTATTTTCTATTTGAGTCCATGGGAAACACTATATATTTCTATGACTCAAAGTTATTTCACATTAGGGAATGGAGGAAAGTGATTTCTGAAAACCCCAAAGCAGATATTAAGAGCTGCAGGAAGCTCATATGGAAGACTATTACAGGAATGGATTTCCACTTGCATACGGAGGCATTCTGTTCAATCTTCCCCAACCTAGTTCTGGTGGATACATGGTGCATGGGTACAAATAATGAATGAGTTTGTTATATTCCCCAAGTAGATAATTATTTGGATCATATGAAAACAGTGAAAATATAGCTAGTCAAACATCATGGTCACATTTGTGTATGTTGAAGTGAAGACAGTGCATTCAAGCCATGGATTCATGTGTCTTAAGTTTAATTTTTAAACCAGAAATTAATTAATTAATTTAGCTTTCAGTTTTGTATATTGTCTG
This sequence comes from Myanophis thanlyinensis, assembly GCA_017656035.1. NCBI lineage: Eukaryota > Metazoa > Chordata > Lepidosauria > Squamata > Homalopsidae > Myanophis > Myanophis thanlyinensis. The sequence continues at coordinate 7,576 of JAEANM010008835.1, forward strand.
AATCATTAGGAATCTGAGCAGTTCACAATAAACAAAAACAGGAAAAGAAATCTCACTAATAATTTCATATAGAAGTTTTGTTAACATAATAAACCATAACTGCTATATAAACATACTATGGCACACCAGAAGGTACATTGGAATAAAAGCATTTTCAAGACTCCTCTAAATTAAAGGAAAACATGAGCGAGCTGTACTTCTGGGCATAGAATATTCCAAAAAGTGGATGCTACTACTAGTCATCTTGTCCTAAACCATAGTTCCATGGATACTTTGAGGATGCTCAATATTCTCATCAGAACCATTCTTGATGACTAAATTGAACAGGCAGAATCATGTTGATAAGGTAATTTTTTGATATGTGCTATATAGAGCAATACATTAGGTCTAGAAGGCCACTGGCAAGCAGAGTAGGTATAGATGCATGCCAACCAGCAGTCAGAAGACATGATGAAAATTCCTTAATGTCACCATAGTTAACTGTTGGGAAACTTAGCATCCTAGATCAAGCTAAATCCCCAAATACTAGGAAGCTTGGTATTGAGACAAATGATCAGTACCAATAAAGAAGAATATTTGTATCTCAGAGTTGAAATGTCCTTGGTGCTCCCTGAGCATTGTTATTTTTTTTGCAGATGTTTCATTACACAAATTTAGTAACTTCATCAGTGCTAGTAAGGAGTGGGGTTTGCTCTCAGTTCATATTCTAGTGGCTTGCCCTATCAGTGTTGGTGGGAGTAGTCTTACAAGTTCTTTGGTTGGGCTGTTAACTGTTTGTCTGGCAATTCCTTGATTAGGGTATTGTTTACTTCTTGATTGTTGATCTGATATTAAACTTGGAGTTAATCTATGCTCATCTGGATTTTGATTGCTGGTGGGCAGGTGATTTGTTCCATTTTTGGCTTGTAGATTTTCTTTTTTGCACAATATGTTGATATTGGCTATGTCTATGGTGCTTACTGATGGCTAATTTGTAAGAGTGCCAAACTCTGAAAAATCCCCTAATGTTTTTGGACTTGGCTTGGTCTAGAATGGCATAGTTTCTCAATTGAAAATATGATAAGGTCTGTCCATATATTGTGGAGTTTTCATCCACATGTCTTGTTGGTGTTACTGGATCAGTTTTGCCAGTCTACTGTCTGTTTATCCCCACAATCCCACTGTTAATTGTTTTTCTTCTTCTGGGACTGCTGAGTCTTTTGGTTTACTACTGAGCACTATTTAGAGAATTTTAGAAATTAAATTTGAAATGAAATCAAAATTCTTCTTACTGGGCATAATTTCAAATCATATTAACAATGTTAATTGTTAACAGTTGACTAAAATATATGTTAATATATTTAACATATATAATGATATGTTGCAAGGATAAGTTTAACATAACATTGAAAAGGATAAGTTTAACATTGGAAAACAGAAACAATGCCAACTATATCAGCCTGGGAACCTAAACTTGGAAAATAAGCAATAATAGCAAAACCAATAGCTTATCAGATAGTCCTCATTCAACAACTGTAAATAGGATGAGGATCATTACTGTGTATGGTTTGCCAATTGCACAGTGGCAGATAGGACAGCACTTCAGAGGGTTAATATCATTGCCCAGAGGATCATTGGTTGCCCTCTCCCCTCTTTGGAAGAGCTTTATAGCTCCCACTGCCTTAAAAATGTTCAAAACATCCTTAAAGAACCATCTCATCCTGAGCGCCCTTTTTTTGAACTATTACTATCTGGCAGACGGTACAGGTCAATAAAAACAAGGACAAACAGGCCCCAAAACAGCTTCTATCCCTGAGCAGTATCTATATTAAATTTTATTGCATGGTGCAATATTAATGCAACATTAGGGGTTTTCAATTGTATAGAATGTGAAGAATGTGCGTCTGTGTTTTATTTTGTGGTTATAATGTACACTGAAGATAGCATTTAATTTTATTGTACGAGGTGCAATGACAATAAAGTATACTTAACTAATACTAAGTGAAGTAGACATTAGGCAAAACATTACGTGACTGCACTGCTTAGTAACAGCAGTTTTGTTGCTCCCAGATGTGATTGTTAGGTGAAGACTGTACCTTATTAGGCAATGACCTCTGTGAATTGCCAACTGCCCCACCTCCTCTACCCAGTTGAGCCCAGCAAGGTCTTTTCAGTGTGTGTGACTTTTCTGCCCTACCACACTCACCTCCACTTCAACTCCCTACATCCACCTATCTCCCCCTCATCTCTGACTTTTGGGCTCTGTCTTGTACTCCACCACCACCTACAGAGGTATCATGAAGAGCCAGTAGTAGTTATCAATAGGGCAAGCTTCCAAACACAATTAGGGGCTGGCTCCAAAGCACACAAAATTTCATCAAAGATAAAATCTTTTGACAACTATAAATAGTAATTGCAAATTGAAGTAAAAATGGCATATATAAACATATAAAAATAGCATGTACACACACATGCATAGATACACAAATACATCTACAAATATATAGAACAGTTTTTAAGAGGAAAAGGAACTGACTAAAAAATTAAAATCAGAAATACACCACAATTTTAAAATATCTATAAATATTGTGTGTTAGTTGGAGAACAAGAAAGAGAGAAGTTTTGAAACTATTATTTCTCATTGTTTAGTAGTTTTTCTTTTTAAAACATTCCTAAACAATAAAGTGGAGATTTTGGCATTTAGCTCACAGAGTGAAATTCTTACTCATATTATTAAAATAATTTAATGTATTTTGTTTTATTGTTAGCTTTTCATCAACTGTGTAGAGAAAATTGACAATCTTGATAATTTTTGTCCAGTTATAATTATTATATTTTTATACCAATTAAATAGTACAAATCACAAACAGAGCTATAAACACTAAACAATACATTAAATAGATATTGACAAATATAAATAAAACTCAAATATAAATATATGGGGGGAAGCCATTTGGGATGTGCAAAGAAATATAGGACTTGTTTTCTTTCTTTCTTTCTTTCTTTCTGCCAACAAGATCGGATGGATAAAGGATCCACAAGCAACCCTTAGAGCAGAGCCTGATTTTAATTATATACAAATCTGAATTAGAGTTTTGCAGAGTTGACAAACAGCTCTAGAAACTCTGCAATCCTATTATTGCATCACCTTAGGTTTAACCACCTGCATGTAAGCAATTAGAGAATTGTTCAGGACTCTAACTTTTATGTGAAAACTTAAACCCATGTTTGTGAAGGGCAGGTTACTATCTTATTTGGCTCACTGTTACAGTTTATTGGGCTGCTCTAACATCTTACAGAACAAAGCCTTCAAAAGACCAGGGCTACAATTAAGAGACTCATGTTTAACTCTTCAGAAACTAAGTCTCTTAGTGGGAGGAGGATCCTTATCTGCTTAGCAGGTCTGCTTCTCTGTCATAAATAATAGCAAAAATACTAAGACTACTTGTTACTCATCCAGCAACAAAACTAAAACCTTTAATCAGCCATCTGGGTCACTTTTTTATTTCATTTTATAGCACTGTAAATTGCATAGAAGGGCTAACATGAAAAATACAGATTATTGTCTGCTTTTAAGGGGAAATTACTCCAATAGGCCCAGCAGAAATAAAAGCCAGCATCCAATCCTTGACATTCTTTAGAGCAATTTGAAAGGCAGGCAACAATCGTTGCAAACCTTTTGTTGCTCCCTATGAAGTTAATAGCTGTTTGTTAAACTTTTACTTTTTACATTAAAAAGTACAAATGATACACTAATATAAAAGTGTCTTTGCTATTGCATTTTAGATATATTCTGGACTTGTTAAAGAATAACACTGATCTGTAAGACATCCCTACCCCCACACTAATATCAATTAAATTAATTAAAAACTAATTTTAGGGGCAAATTAATGCTTTTCACAGAACAGAAGTAGAAGCAAGTCTGGATTGGAAATATATTGGCAACCTCTTGTACATTATTTAGTCCAAATTGCAGGGTACTTTATCCTCCCACTGGACATTGCTCTCCTGAATTTTTGTTCTAGAAAATTAACAGAACAATTGCTTTCCTTTCTGTGACTGGGTCTTCCTGTGCAGATATATTGTAATTCTTCTTTTTATGAGTAGGACATATATGTGTGTACATACATACACAATTCTATGTCTAGGTAGTTTCAATTCACAATCATCATTGGGACCAGAATTTCCATTGCTAACTAAGCAAGGCAGTTGTTCAGTGGTCATATCTGATTTTGTGACCTTTTATGATACAGCTGTTAAGTGAATCATGCAGTTGTTAAGCAAATCCAGCTTCTCCGATTGACTTTGCTTGCTTGTTAGAAGCTGGCTGGTAAACTCACAAATTATGACCTGATGACCCTGAGAACCTGCAACCATCATTAATACCTGCTGGCTGCTAAATGCTCAAATTTAGATCATGTGACAGTAGGAATGATGCAATGGTCATAAGCATAAGAGGCAATTATAAATCAATTTTTAAGTACCACTGTAATTTGAACAATCGCTAAATGAATGTATTAAGGTTTACATGTAGTAAAGGACTACCTATAAAAATAAAAGAGCCAGTTTGGAGTAATGGTTAAGGCAGCTGAGAAATTTTAAAAAAAAACTAAAAACCTGGTTCTCCCTTAGATAGGAAAGCCAGCTGGATCATCTTGAGCCAGTCACTTCTTCTCACCCTCAGGAAGCAAACAATGACAAAGCATTTCTGGAATCTTGCTAGAAAACTGCAGAGACTTGTCCAGGCAGTTTTCAGGCGTCATCATTGACATAAAAGCAGCAAAACAGCAACAATACTATATACTAGATATATACTGTAAATACAGAATTGTATCTATCAAAATGTAAGCATTGGCAGACACTGCAACCAGTTCAACAGATTGTTAAAAAAAATCATTTCTTGCAATCTATTATCTCCATTGAAAGCTATCTTAAACCGAAGTTCTGCAACAGTATACATAACAGTTTCTTAGCATATATTGCTGATTGAAATCCAGCTGAAAGATTATTTTTAAGAGGTATTGGATTTTTTTCCCCTGAGCCTGAAACATTTCCTATTTCTCCAGCCACTTGAAACAAAAGAACAAAACATCCTTTGAGATCTTTTAAGATAAGAATTGAATATTTTTTTTGTCTCAAGTAAAAGGGACAGAAGCCCTTTTACCACAAGTGATGGAGAAGTGATGAAACACTGCTGGCATTACAAAAAAAAAGTGGAAATAAATACTCAGGAAAAGTAAACAAGTCGTGGGAAAAAAAACCTGCTGGATTTCCAGCCAGCACTATTGTATAACTAGAGAAATATTACAACTCTAATATCAATATTATAATGAAAAGAAAGAGTAGGAGTGATATGATAGCAGTGTTCCAATATCTAAGGCCCTGCAACAAACAAGGGAGGGTCAACTTAGTCTCCAAAGTATCTGAAGACAAGCCAATAAGCAATGGATGGAAATTAATCAAGGAGACAACCAACCTAGAACTGAGGAGAAATTTCCTGACAGTTAAATTCAAATTCAAATTTTATTGGTCACATGCACAGTCATACATGGTACGATTTGCAGTGAAATGCTTATGCATTACGGTCATGAAATTCATGACATCAAGTAAGTTAGGGCAGAATGGGAGGGTAGGAAATAGGTTAGGAATAAGTTGAAGAAGGGAGGTAGTTGGGAAGGTGGGTATTTTGTGTATATGTAAACAATCGTAATTCAATCGTAGTATATAATAGATCAATCAATCAGTAGTATTAAATAGATCAATCAATCAGTGGAGCAACTTGCCCTAGAAGCTGTGAGTCCTTCAATATTAGTTTTTTAAGATGAGATTGGACAACCATTTGGCTGAAACGGTATAGGGTTTCCTCCTTGAGCATTAGACTAGAGGATTAGGAAATTAGACTAGAAGACCTCCAAGGTCCCTTCCCACTCTGTTAATTCTGTTATTTTTATGCAACTTCTGGATTGCAGCAGGAGATTGGTTAAATGTAACTGTAGTAGACATCACAGATCTTAGCAACCATTAACTAAGCATGTTTCCTGCCTGAGTAAAGGATATTAATCTTTCTGTCTGACTGTCTATAGTACAAATGCTTGCATGTGACTTCAGTCATATGGCTTCCCACATTATCTGTGGATAATCACCACATTATGTCTGGAGAAAGATCTAATACTGGGAAAGAGAAGAAGATGATCCACAAAAAAGTGAATAGACAGTGCAAGAGTCTACCATTGGAAGACCTGAATGACCAACTTAGGGATGGTTTGTCATGGAGAAAATCCATCTATGTAGTTGCTAAGAGTCAACAATGATTTAATGGCATGTACTGTAATGGCATGTAAATTGAAAAACATTGTAAATGGAGCAAGAAAACACACCTGAAATGAGACGGGTGTACAGGACAATGTCATCCATTATTGCACTATCCTAAAATGGTTGCAGACAATACAGCAACCATTTACAGGGCAGATTTGCTCATTGTGATGGTTATAAGCCTTCCATATTCTTCAACTACTTTCTTTAAATATCACAATTTTGTGTACTGTAGCTATTCTGATATAGCACTCTTAATGCCCAGGACCACAAAACTGAATCCTGAAGAAAACAGTACCTTGTTGCAAAGTTGGATTTAACATTCCCTTGGCTCAAGCATCTTACTAAATTTTACTTTTCAAAATAAAACACACAGAAAACCATCACAGGATGATAGGGAAGCTATTTATATGTGGTCAGTTATATCTTTATTTGTAGTATGGGCCTAGATAGGAATTCTAACTATAGCTATTGATTTTATATTTATTATATTGTACATCTCAGCCTATATAGATATTACCTTGACATAAGGGAAGTGGCTATAAATTTTATACATTAATAAAACATTGTTATGGAAAATACTGATTCATTAATTTAGAAAAAATAAAGAAACTAGAAAACACTTAAAATGATAAAGAAACACTTCCTTTTAAAAAAAGGACAGACAATGATTATTCAAGCTGGGAAAACTTAACACGTTGTTGGCATTCCCTAGTAAACCAAATTATATAACCAACTCCACTGCAGAAGAAAAAAATGACTGGATTATAAGAACAGATTTCTTTAATTAAGCCTATAATTTTGCTACACACAAATAATAAAATTAGGCTTCTGGTGAAGATAAATTTTTACATGTATACATAAGCTCTGCTATTTTCTTAATAATGATTTTTAATTATATGCTTTAACATTTAATACGTGAGCAGATAATGCATATTCATTTTTCTCTCTCATTCTCATTCTCTTTCTGGGCACTTCGGGGCACATATACTGTATCTATAGCAATCAAAATTTAGTAGTAAATCAGAAAAGGAGGATGGGAAGGAGGAGGATTTCAAGATGATCATAATAATATATATTAAAATTCTAATTAAAATAATAATTTCATACTGCAAAACACAATTTTTATGTCCAAGTTTGTTCTGGTCGACTCAGAGATGCCAAAGACATTCTAACAAAATAAAAATAGAGAGTAGCAGCAATATAGTGCTTGGTTTAAAAGTTTTTCATTTGCCCAGAAATAAACAATATATTCTGAAGACTATTATCAAATTAACCCAAGAGGAAAGCCTGTTTGAACTGAAGCCAATATCTATTTGGCTTATCAGTAGTGACAGCATTACAGTGAAAAGCAATTTGAATATTCTAGCTTACTCTAAAGTGGTTGTTATTTATCAGATTTCTTAATTAAAAGTAATAAAAGAAAAATTCCCATAATGACTGACACTTTTTTTCTGCTGCACAATATCAGCATCTGGAACACACATTATCATAAGCCTAGGAATGGGGTTTGCTTTTATCAGTCCTCATCCTCATCATAGTATTTGACATGGAGTAGAGTGTTCCCTTACATTTTTGTTTTTTAAGCAAACAAGGAAAGAGCTGAAATTTGGATAATCTTTTCATAATGTTTTCCATAAATAATAAAACACATTGATACAAACAGAGAATTTTAGACAGAGGCATATTTTCCATAGTTGCCTGAGGATTAACGCCAAATGTAAAAATGATTCCAGAAAAAAATTCTGAGCTGATTTTTTTAAATAACCATTTCAAATTCTATATGTAGTCTGGGGTCTGTTCTCCTTTGCATTGTCTGATTTTTCAACAACTTATAAAGATTCAAGAATAAAAGAACATTAAAAAAAGTGTGTCCATGCTGCTCTCTTTCATGTTCCAAGCTAGAAAGAAACTTGTAAGGTAAACAGAGCTAACTTCTAATATTTGTAAATTTTATCAGATGAGCAAAGAATCAGACAATCAGACTATTTTTGCAGCATCTGTGTACTATCTAACTCTATTATTTCTTGTATATATTTATATAGTTTCATAGTATATCCTCCATTTACTTAGTTTAATCTTTAGTATCTTCATTTCTTGCTATTCCATACATTGGCATTAATAATAATTATGAGCTTTTACGAGCCCATGTTAGGACGTATTTAGTGGCGATAAGGACGGAGAGATGTTCCTATTTCTGCGCCCTTATTGCGTCTGTGGAAAACTGTCCGGCCGCCCTGTTTAGGGTGACCCGCTCCCTCCTTGAATTGAGGGAGCTGGAAGATCCCTTGCAGGGGTGGGCCGAGGATTTCTCCTGTTTTCTACAAGACAAAATCGCTCAGATTTGGGGAGGGCTGGACTCCGACTGGGCTTCTCTGGAGGGGGAGGGGGGCCGGTCTTGGGTGAGATTCTCTGGGATGAGTTTGACTCTGTTACCCCAGATGCATGGACAGATTGCTGGGCGGCCTTAATGCCACCACCTGCCTAATGGATCCCTGTCCCTCCTGGTTGGTATTGGCAGCTCGGGAGGTGACACGAGGCTGGTTCCAGGGGATTAACAACACGTGCTTGAGGGAGGGTGTCTTGCCTGCCACCTTGAAAGAGGTGGTGGTGAAACCTCTCCTCAAGAAACCTACCCTGGATCTGGCCTCGCTATCTAATTATCGGCCGGTCTCCAACCTTCCTTTTTTAGTGAAGGCTGTTGAGACCGTGGTGGCACGACAGCTTGCCCAGCATCTGGATGAAGCTTTGTATTTAGATCCCCTCCAATCAGGCTTCAGGCCTGGGTTCACCACGGAGACGGCCTTGGTCGCATTGGTGGATGATCTCTGGAGGGCCCGGGACAGGGGTTGTTCCTCTGTCCTGGTCC
>JAEANM010008836.1:0-16734 GCA_017656035.1 Myanophis thanlyinensis
AGCCACCCATGCTGGATGAGGAATTCTGGGAGTTGAAGTCCACGAGTCATGAAGGAGCCAAGGTTCCCCACCCCTGCTGTAAAGGGTGGCTTCATATATTCCAATGCAAATCATCCATTGGGACTGGATTTTATGAGTTTTCTGTATTTTCAGAAGCTGCAGAAGCTGAATAATTAGGTTGAAAAGGGTACATTTTGATAGAAAAATTTATGTTCCTAACATCTATAAACTGAATTAATGAGGCAAACAGATAGAACTTTGTACAGTATCCAGAGGTGAATTAAAAATATTGTTTCTGTTAGAAGCGCTCTTTAACAAAGAACTGTTTTTTTGAAATGTTTCTAAGAATGCTATATTTAGATTGAATCTGTAGAGGGCATTGTAGGAAAATGAGTCAACAACAAGACAGACCTATGTTTGTTATGCAACTGTAATTCTTAGAATGCAGAAATGATAAAAATACCCCTCCGATTATTCTAACTACTAGAGGCTGCATGTTTCTAAGGCAGTATCATGACTATTAACTCATTTGTTACCTGAAATTTAGCACGCACAGACACAGACACAGACACACACGATGTTTTAATAATTACAATGACAGGAAACTGATCTTTTAAATATATTTTTAGATTTCAATTTCCTGCTGTAATGTTTATGCCTGCATTGGAATTATATATTTTTCAACTGGGAAATTTGGGTATATATAAATACACATACTTGTACATTGCAGATATAGATATAGTGGAAGGAAGTAATCTGTCTGAATTAATTTAATAGCTTCAATCTGCAGATAGCAGAATTCAAAATGTATAATTATTCACAAGCGACCGTTATCATTTACAATGGCATTGGAAAAAATGACTTGCACTTATGACCGTCACAGCATCCCCATAGTAATGTGGTCAAAATGTGGGCACTTGGCCACAGGCATGTATTTATGACTGTGGCAGTGTCCCAGGATTGTGTGGTCACCATTTATGGCCTTCCCAGTCAGCTTCTGGCAAGCAAAGTCAATGTGGGAAACCTGATTCGCTTAATGACTACATTTACCGTACTTAACTGCAGTGATCTGTTTAACAACTGTGGTGAAAAAGGTTGCAAAATTGTGTGCAATTCATTTAACAACTGCCTTATTTAGTAGTGGAAATTCTGATTCCAATTATGATTGTTAAGTCAAGGATTACTGTAATATATTAAATAGTAATATATTACAATAGGGCCATAAATAAGCATAGGAATAATGGAGTCCCCAGTTGGATATTTTATTCCATTCCATTTTATATCTTTTTTAAAAAATTATTATATGGCAACCCATTCCAGAGGACTCTGGGTGGCTTATTATCTAACGTAATATAACTCAGTATAAATTTCTGAAAAGTTTGCCTGCTTTATGATATCTTACCTTGGTAATTGTGAGGCGGTTGTTTCACTATAATATTTGCAGGTTTAGAACTTCCTTTGGAATTGTGGGCAGTCACATAAATAATGGTCACTGCTGGGGGCACCATCACTTTGCAATGCATTTCTGTTGTTTTACATAAATCCACCTTCTCTCCTTGCTTTTCATAAAATATTCTATAATTTAGAATTTTTCCTCTGCTTTCCTTTGGAGACAGCGGCTAGAGAGAAATGCAGAATTGCCTTTAGAGAACAGCAAAAACTAATATTTTATTATTTGTACATATAATGTTCAAAAAGTTGCAGAAATGTGAAATCCAAAGGGAAAAAAATGATTGAATTAACAGCTGCTCAGGAGGGCTAAATTACACTGAAATGCCATCATCCCCAGGTAACAGTAGCTTTTGAAAGGATTCATGAAGAATTAATCAGAATCAAACAAAAAAGTAGGGTGCCATTTAAGTATTTTACTGTCTGCCATTTTACCTCTTCAAATGGTATCCTCAGAATTTTAGCAGGATTTTTTAAAATTTGAAATGTTTGGAATGTTCTCAAAATCAAGTGAGAAGAAAAAACGTCTTAATATGGATGTCCACCTCTTTCAAAGCAGGAACTTTTCATTCTACAAGGAGAGCCTTCACTATGTCCAACCTCACCACTACCTGGGAGGCCTTTACCTGCAAGGAGGGAGTTGGATCTAAAATACAGGTGGCCACACCCTATGTCCACTTCTTCAGAACCTACAGTTTGGAACTCTCCCTAGATAACCAAGCAAGACTGTACATCATACTTTATTTCTATACATTTGTATTTATACTCTTCTATTCCATATTAAATTCCAGGTATAAATCTGAGTCCCAATTAAATTCCAGCTATAAATCTGAGAGACTTTATCCATTAAATGCTTGGAATAATCTTCACTGTGGCTATGCAGATGTTCTTTTGCCCCTCCTTCCCAAGGAGGGATCTGGTTACTCAAAATGAAGATGCCAGCCAGCTATCTGTTCACTCAATAAGAACACCTGTTTCAATGCTCTTAGGTAAACCCAAATAAAAGTTATTAGCTAGGCTCTGTCAGATTCATTCTTTGTCTTCCTCCAATGGTGCTTCATGCAACCCCGAGTCCCCTCTTGGGAGAGAGGCAGTTTAAAAATTGGAATAAATAAATAAATTTGAATAAATAAATAAGTCTTGCATTATTTCATCTCAGGGAATCCTTCTGAAAATTGGAAGAAATTCAAGAATCCACAAATGCAGAGAGTTAGAACAGGAATGATCTGATCCAAGGCTGTCCATTGCCTGCTCATTCCAACCTAAGGCTTTGGACTAGCCTAGATTTCAGGAATAAACATAAATGTCCCTATGGAATCCAATTAGGTTCATCAATTGTCTAGGGCAGACCAAATGAACTGATCCTTCCTCCCTGCAGTGGGAGTTAGCTTCAGGCTAGGAGGGCATGATCTCTACTTGATAAGAGGTTGATGTCAATACTCAATTTCAAAGCATACCACAATTGTGAGATGGAGATCAGATCTAGTGTGTGCCACCCCCATTCCTCACCCCTGAGTAGGATCCTTAATAATCTGGTTGAGGTCCATGGCTGTCAAGCTGCCTTTGTTTCTGGGCCCACAAAAGACAGGTTGAAACATCTTAAAATCATGAGCCTAGAAAAATCCACATGACCTCTGCCACAGAGCTGAGAAGTATAGGCAAGGAAGCTGCTACACAGCAGGAAAGTTGGTATAGAAGCAGCAATCCCAACTGATCCCTCTAATCCAGTTTCACAAACAAGGTCTCACAAGGTCTATTATATCCCATGCAGCACCTTTAAAATTTTCCAAAGTTTCCTGAATGTTGACAGCCACACTCCCTTCTTTTTCCCAGAGTAATATCTGATGCCACGCTCAAAACCCAGAAGGGCACATTACTGAGTAGGGAACGCTTCACCTTTGTATCCAACCAGGTTTCAATAATACAGAACAGGTAAGTGTCTTCTTTAAGAACAGCCCATGCCTGTCTTCTACTGCATCCCTCCATGTCACTTTTCTGATATGATATCTTTTCCTTCCCTCTCCTTCAGCACGACATCACAACATCTGATTTCTCCAACTGATGTGCTCCCATTTCCAAGTGAAAGAGTTACATCATCACACCCTTGCACATACTGGTGCAATATAGGATGTGATAAACACACCCATGCATTATAGTTCTTCTACCTAGCGCTCAGCATCTGCTATATGGAACATCTGCCCATATGACACTAGACATCCAACTCTACTCCATACATTATCTCCCAACCACCCTTCTTTCGGGTAGTGAACCATGAGAAAAACCAGCTATAGTCTCATCTGGCCAGATGTTTTTCACAGAAGCAAGTGAAGAAATTACAGCCTCGCCCCTTCCCACACCCAGTTGAGATTATTAATCCAGCCCTTCTCTCAATCCTTTGGAACCACTGATGTTAACAGATCAGGTCTGCTGCAAAGTGCAACCCGTAAAGCAATCTTCACCCCCTTTTAATGTGCATTGCATGGCCAACAAACATTTAAAAGATTTGAATGTGTGATCAAATCTGACCTCTTGACTTTTTTGACCTACACTCTCATAGCGACACCTGTTTTTTTATTTGATAATGATAATCTCTAGTGTTTTTTTTAAATGAAGTTTATTATCACCTTGATCAAGACAGTCACTTCTTGGGTACTATTGGGGTAAACTGGCCCAAATTTCCGCCATACATCAAGTACCGCAGCCGGTTCTGTATTTAAAAAGAGGGGAGAAACATATGACAAAAACATATAAAATGACTTCTATAATAGCGTTGCTCTTACACCAAGGAATAATTATAATAATGGAACAAATGAATTATTTTTAAAACTAGATTTTAAGAGATAATAAACAAGCATGGACAATGAGAGTATGCTGATTTTGGAAAGATAGCATAGGAAGGTACTATGGCACTACACTATATAGGAGGCTATTATATTATAGCAAATAGCTTTAACTTCAAGAGCTGCAGAAGATGCAAGCATATACTAATAATCTATGGGATGGCCACATTTCCATTCTCCAATCGTTGATAAACTGATTGGTTCTGCCTTCATTTCTTTCTAGTACTGTTGCTGAATCATAGCCTGCAATATCACTCACTGAGCCTCTATTGTTTGAATTCCCTCTGAGTTGTAATTCAGTTGCATACTGTATGGAGAGTGACAGTTTCTCTGCCAGCCTCTGTTCTATTTTGGGTCTTAAAACACACAAAAGCATACCTGGCTGTATGCCACAACTAATGCAGAGATAAGCAACCCCCTGACTGAGAGCCCAGAATGCTATCTCAATTAAAACAAGGCATTATAGCAACTCACAGATTTTCCTAAAGCCTTCCACACGGCTAAGTTAATAAACTGTTGTTTCCTGCAAAATTCCCCTCCCTTCACTCCACTTATAAGCTCTCTGGGAGGGGCCAATCATTAGCCACATGTATTCTATTTTCTTCTCTGACCCTGCTTCTGAAGCAACTCCCTCCTCTTCGCAGCCCTACACATAAGCACGTCAGGGACAGCCTCCCTCTGTACTTCCTCACTGCTCCCTGACTCAGACGCCAACTGGTGGCCAATAGGCCTCTCTATTCCCTGCTCTGACTCCGAACACCCCCAGAGTCTTCCTCAGCCTCCAGGGCAGTCCTATAGTGTTCATCACTGTCAGATACCACCAACAGCTCAGCTGGCTGCTGTTGGGACACAACAGCCTCCTGGAAAGGAAAACTACTTATAACTAAGTTTCTGCTTACCATACGTAACACAGTACTCATTACTAATGACCAGTAATCACAAATTATGTAACAGATCAATAAGTAGCTATTGGATGCTGCTTTATCAACCCAAGTTCACACTTTCAGTTGAAACATAAAAGGCAGGCCTTATTTACAAGACATACAGAATCACAATTCTAGTGAATCATATTTAAGTTTAATGCATTATTTATTTATTTTTATTTATTAAAATTTGTCAAATAATAACGAAAACATGAATACAAGAATAGAAAAATAGAAAAAAATACGACAGGGACGCTAGGCACATTAGTGCACTTATGCATACCCCCTCTACTGACCACTTAGGTATGATGGAAGTCAATTGAAACTGAGAATTTGTAGCTGGAACAACTGAATCAGGTAGAGCATTCCAGACTTTGACAGCTCTATTACAAAAGTCATATTTTTTACAATCCAGTTATGTAAACTCAGTTACTGTTATCCCCTTCTGGTTTAATGTGTTATTCAGAGAAAATTGGGGCAATGGTATAAACTGTTAACTTTATATAAGTATGTTGTATGTTAGTACTGTAGTGGGAAACTTTTAAAGTATTTGAAAGTATCATTTCTCCCCTTTTCCTGATAATGAGAACAGAACAACAATAACAGTATAAAAACAAAAAAGTATCAGTTTTAATAGGAAATAACAACACTGGGAGAGGAGTCACTGGATGAATTTCAGATCAGAATGTAGCTACTAAAGGAAAAGGAGGCTTGCTAAAAACAAATGTGCTAAAAGACTCTTGAATGGAAATTTTTTTTTCCTTACTTAGAACCCAGTTCTGTCAACAGGGGTCACTATTTCTCTGATAATATGGCTTCCTGTAACATGCTAAACATGCTAAAATCTGATGTTGAAAAAAAGAGTGAAATTGTGGGCTAACCAGAGTTGTATTGCTCAGTATGTTGTATTTCTTACTGAGGTTAGAAAGCTTGTCCTTAGAGGATGGGGCTTGTGGTTACTTTCTGAGGGAAACAGCAGAAAAGGCTTGGAGATATAAGCCTACAAAAATCTCTCCTGTTCCTCAGTGAGATTCCACTGGCAACAATATTACTTCATTTGTAGAATTTTTGACTGGTTAGGTCAACTGTTTTTAAAATTGGTTCCCTGTCCTCAGTCACTGCTGTTTTAACTACTTAAGTGAAATGAGGTAGCAAAAAGCAGAATGGGTTGTCCCAGTGGTGGAATTCAATTTTTTTTTTACTATTGGTTCTGTGGTGGGCGTGGCTGGGGGATCGTGTGACTGGGTGGGCAGTTTCTGTAAGCAGGGCAACAAAGATTAGGCTAGAAACAACACCAGAATGTTTTTTTTCCTGCCTTCCTTACAGGATTAACCTTGTAAAGTGGAAAAAAAGAAAAGGAGATTTCTTCTAACAACCGGTTCTCCGAACTGCTTAGAAAATTTACTACCGGTTCTAGAGAACCTGTTAGAATCTGCTGAATTTCACCTCTGGGTTATCCCTAATTTTGACAGTAGTAGGACTGGCAAGGACCAAATAGAGAGTAGGGTTTCTTACCTTGAACTTATGCAATTTGATATGAATTATACTAGACATATTATTTCTATTAAATAACAAAGGACTGGTTCCCCTGTCTTGTTTTTCCCATTTTGAGGATGGTCATATTGTCCTCAACCTGTCCCCATCCCACATAAAGGCAACCTTCACCCTTTCTTCCTTGCTTCATTTCAAAAATAATGTTTTACAACTTCTGCTGGCTCTAGACATGTTGTATGGTTGAGTGCCCTTTTCTTTTAGGCAAATATCTCTCTTGCTGTATCCGCGCACGCGCAGATCTATTCCATGACCTAATGCTTTCCCAGCACAGGAAAGTACCCTGATTTAATTGGCTGGCAGGCTGGCAGTTTCCCTATAAAAGGGACCTGCTTGCCTGCAGCCCGTTGTTAGTTGATCTGAGCCTTTAATAAATCATTACTGGTTTATTGTTGGTCTGTCTCTTCTTATTCTACCCACCACATTACATCTCTTGCAGTTGGCCATTGCAGAACATGGTAAGAAGACTCCATCTGTCTGGTCACTGATTGCTATTTTCTATGGCCTTCTCATGGAAGGATTCCTGCTCCTTCTGAAAAGGATACTCCCACTGTGGACCACTTGCCCTCCACTTGTTTTTAAAGGGTTTGGTGGAGGACTGGTGAAAAAGTAGACTTTTTCTTTAACAAATTAATCTGTGAAAGCATTATCCTTCCTTTCATTTTTTTTTAGCCAGATGAAATTGATGATAAGGACTCTGCCAATTTCCTCTTGCCTAAGCAATATAGCAAAAAGCAGGTTAGAAGTATCCTTGCCACCATGCTTACCTGTCCAGTGGCAGATAGGGGGGAATGGAAAAGCATTGAGGGGGAGATCAACAGGAAGAGTCTCATGCAAAAGAACTATCAATGGAAAGTTCATGTCCCCAAACACTGCCTGTGTAAAAGGAAGTGATTGATAGAGCCGTGGTGGCGCAGTGGTTAGAGTACAGTACTGCAGGCTATTTTTGCTGCCTGCCACTGCCTGCAATTTGGCAGTTCGATTCTCAGTGGCTCAAGGTTGACTCAGCCTTCCATCCTTCCAAGGTCTATAAAATGAGGACCCAGATTGTTGGGGGAAGTATGCTGACTTTGTAAACTGCTTAGACAGGGCTGTAAAGCACTGTGAAGTGTTATATAAGTCTAAGCGCTTTTGCTATTGTTTTCCCCAGAAAGGTTATAAGGAATAAGGAAGGTGTGGTATCTGCCATCCGGAATGAAGACCTGATCAGCATGGATGCCAATGCTGAAAAAAGGATTGACAGTAATGTCTTTAATGGGCTTCACTTCCAGCCATGGGTATGGGTAAAAGTGGTTTAAGGCTGTCACAGTATCAGCATATACAGGTAATCCTTACTCAATGACTGATTGCTTAGTGACCATTCAAAGTAACAATGTGTTCCCCTAAAGGTACTTGTGACCCAATTACAGAATTCTGATGGTACATGTCCTCCTGCCCAGTCACATGCACTTGGCAACCTTTATGGTGGTTGCCGCATTCCACTGTGTCATGTGATGGCAATTTATAACATTGTTGCTGGAAATTGACCTTTTCAGATGATTTCTGACACAAAAAAAGCCCATAGGAATGCATACACTCACTTAATGGCCATGGTACTCGCTTAATAACTCTGACATTTGCTTCAAGACCAACATTTGCTTAATGGCATTTGTTTAATATTCGCTTAACAACTGCCTCAAAAAAGATTGCAAAATTAGGTCAGTTATGTGGGTCCCTCAACTTGTGACCATTATGACTTACAATGGAAATTCCAACTCCATTATGATCATAAGTTGAAGACTACCTGTAAAAGCTGAAAGGAAAAAAAATATTACTGAGAGATCTGCTACTACCTGAGAAGCACAACTGGCTGATCCTTTTGATTGAGAATATTTTAATGAATTTCTAGCTCATGTGGCTGGAAAATAATAGGGTTAATCTTCCATACATGCATTTTCCACAAACATCTCAAATTCATAAAGACTACAGTGCTACAGTTATACATAACCTGATGAAAATAATACAGGAAACAAGAGCAAAAAGATATAATCTAGTATTCCAGTTCCTGAGCAACAGCTTCCTTTTGCTGTATATATTTTCTAATCTGTCTTTTTGTTGAAAATACTCAGAAATCTGTAATTAGTTGATTTAGGGCCGTTTCAATTCTTTATCTATTCTATGTGGATTTTTTTTTTTTAACTTGAAAAAGATGTTCAAGAAAAAACGGTGAAACTCACCTTTCTCTGGAGTAATATATACTGTAGATTCACTCCAACTGCTCCACAAGCTTTTGGAGTGAGTTAGTTTGCATCTAATTTGAAACTCATACTTTGTGTTTGCATCTAAGTTGTACTCAGTGTTAAGTTCATTTCTTAAATTAGCATCCCAGTCTCTCACCTAAAACAGAGAAACAGTAAAATTCAACTTTTCACTCTTCTGATCTCAGTCTAAATCTTTGGCTCCTACACAGTGTGGTGTGAACGCTAAAAGCTTCCATCTATAGTGGAAACTGATTTCTGTTTTCAAATATGATTTCATGTTAGCTTCTTTTCCTAACAGTCAACTTCTCCTTAAAAAAAAAAATCAGTGATAATTGAATAAATCAAACAGAAGGGCTAGCATCCTCAAAACAGGGACATTAAAAACAACATTATAAGTTATAATGTTAGATTCTAGATGTATATGACTTAGATGACAATCAAAAATATTTTAGTTGCATTTGGAAATATTCCAGTTTATTATACTTAATGGAACCTACTTTTGCCCCAAAGCCATGTTTGGATAGTAACAGTCAATAGAAGCTCAGAAGTTTCTGAAGTCCAATCCCAAACTATACGTACATCACTGGATTTTTCAACATTTCTTTTAAGATAATGTACCTAAATTTAATGGGAGCAATGATGCTTACTCACTCTGTTCTGGGATTATCTGAGAAAGAACTTCAATTTAAACTAAATAGTGCTAAAGGAAAGGCTTAAAACAATATTTCCATTACATTTACAGCTATGTATATATTTAATTTTCTAAAAATAAAATGTGAAGATAATAAATATCTCCTTCCTACTCTGTGGTTTGCTCACGCTGGAGGGAGGGAAACATACTTAGCTTTAACAAACTGAGATTGCATCAAAAGCGACAACATCATGCAAACTCTTTTTTTCTACATTTGTCCCAAGATCTGTTAGCTACTGTATGTGTCATGATATGAAACTCGTTTATTCACTTCCACACGTGTTCCTGTGTGTCCTAGCTTGTTGCTCTGGAGATGATATACTTTCTGGAAAAACATTATTCCTTGGGTAAAGGAATATCTACTGCATCCCAGCACCATCAGTTTTCTATCTCAGCCTGTTAATTCATAGAATAGCCATGCATTCAACTCAACCAGTCTAAGAGTTGCATACCGTATTGAAAATATAAGAATGTAAAGGTGTGGCATTCTTTCAAATGTATTGACAAATGTATTCCTCAATTACATATTTATAAAAAATGGGGGACACACTGCCTGGATTTATCTTTCTTATAACATCAAATCTTTTCAAACCATATAACAGTAACTATACCAAATAATCACTTGTAATTCACTAAAAATGGGTCATAGGACAGATATTCTTATCAACTTTGCCCTCCTGATCTTTCAAGCATGATAGATTACAGTTTCTATAATCTCCATTCAGAATGGCCAATCATATGGCATTTATGTCCTGCCACAGTAACAAAATGCTCCAGCAGTTAAAAGGATGATAGATTATGAAATCCTACAACAGCGGTGGATACTAAGATGAGGAAAGCTGTTTTAAACAAACTGAATATGGATGTGTTTAATGTGAACCTGAATGGTTTGATAATTTTGTATACTATTTTTAAAAAGTAAACTTATCTTTGTAGCATCAAAGACTGAAAAGCTATAAATTTGGATTATATGCATATGAAAACAAGTTTAATTATGTGTTGTTTTGCTTATTGTGCTTTCTGGAATATAGGAAATATATATTCCTATATCTTTTCCTATACATTTGTATATTGTAGTGCTTCTAAATATTTAAGGTATTTCAAACAGCCACGCATCCATCCACATGCACCCATATATATTTAATTTCAAATATCTATATAAGCATTTCACACACACACACACACATACATACACAACTTATTAACCATTTTACAAAATCAATAATATTAAGCATTGCTGCTATTAACTGCCAGGATCCGTTATTTTGCCAACTTCCATAAATCTGAAGACTTCTGTAATTCCTGTGAAGGGAATATTTGGGCAAAAGCTCCTACCACATATATAATGAAGTTAAAATCCATTTTTGGAAAGTACAGAAATGTACAATATGAACCATATGTGTAGAGGAAATGTTTCACCACAAAACCAAAACACTGAGCCTACAAAGTTGTTATCCTCCAACTGAATTATGAAATGGAATGATCAATAAAAAGTTCACTGCTAATTAGAAGAATTAAGAAAGCTAATGTCTCACATGCCAAGTTTCACTTATTGTCTCCTTATATCGCTCCTCACAATACGTCTCACTGATTGCTGTTTGCCTTTTCCAATGTATTATCGTCTTGAATGCTGGAGACTCCATTGTTTTATTTTGAACAACAACAGGTACAGCTGGTATTACTAAAGGAAACACAAAAATGGCACATCAAATTTACAACAATAACATTATTAACATTTTTCCCTACACGTGTATTTTAGGAGATTGTTCTTATATTTCAAAAGAAGTACAGTAATAGCAGCTATAGTTTCTACATCAGCTCATTCGTTAGATCTTTGGTTGTACAGTTATTTTCCACAAACACATTGTTTCGTTAATGTTTATGTATCAGTCCCACTGTGCTGTCCAAAGGGACATTATTTTATAAAAATGCTGTCACTATCCAGAATTCTTATTACTTTCAGAGTTCACTTAACAGCTATTGATGATTCAACTGAACCTAATTCAAGAATTTTTGTTAAGTACAGTGGGACATTAAAAAAAAATAGGACACTCAAATTTAATTAGCTGCCCTGTCCAAGTATCCAAACCAAAGGTCATGAGCTTTTCCATAATTGCACTTAACCATTTTATGTTACAGTCTTTTTCTGCCTTGTCACTACAATGTTGCCTTCAGCTGTCCATGAATGAGACAGACAGCACTGATATTACCTAGTTAGGGTAATGAAATGTCACTTCAAGAAAACAAGCAAACTTGGAAAGCACCAAAAATCCCTCATTTCAACCCTGAGCTAATATTCTCCTTTATTGGTACAGATATTCTTCTTAACTGTATCATTGTTAGATCAGAATCTTTCTTCTTATTTTATCCATCCAAAGATACTCTTGAGGTGTACAAAAGTAGATTTCTCCATTACGTGGAGGGAAGCTGAATGACTGATAGTAATCCAACACTGACATAGGACAGAGATTGAGAATGGAAATTTGATGCCCATATCATTTTCTGCTGATATAAAAATTAGCGGAAAGAGCTTCAATTCAGCTGTTGAAGATCCTGTGATATGGCAGAAATGCTTGTTAAGAAAAAAAAAATATCAAAAATATTATAGCTCAGATGACACCCTCCAATCTAAGGTGTTCCTCCACTAGAGATTTATAGCATTTTCACACCATTGCCCAGATATTGCTGAAGTAACACAAAGCCTGACCTATATTCCCGGTATTTTAGCAAAAAGGTGATTGAATGCTTGTAGAAAACACTGAAAACCACTAGTAGGGAAATGATCTCACTTGCTTCAGCCTCACATACTTAGAAACAGAAGAAGATAGAATTGTTTTTCATTAATACTTCTCAAAAATCACTCACATTATATATGGTACTACAATTCATCTCACTTATTGGTGAGAACTTTAAAAGTACTCTTACTCTTGGATTTGAGATATAAGTGCTCCAAATCCTATTCCACTCCAACAACCTATAGAACATACACACAAATGTAAGAGTGAGTAATGTCCAACTGTGATCTGTTCCCACTTCATTACTTTGCCCTATGGAAATGCTTAAGTTTACCTTGAGTGAACTTTCCAACTTTTAACAGAAAAAAAATTAGTGCCCAGTAGAAGCACTCATTCACAGAATTAGGCGTTTCCCTTCGGTCTTTGCCACTGTGTACTTGTGAACTCTCATATTTTATAGCAGGACTGCAGCGTGATTGTGCAGAGCAGGACAGACAGTTAATCGCCCATCAAAAGTTTTTGCTGCAACTACAAAAGTAGAAGAAATATGAATACTCACATCCTGCAGTCTGGCATTTATGACTGTTTTGGAGAATATGTGCTTGGGTGGGGAGAGAATGTTGTTCTCTAGAACTTGTAGCATGGATCAGAGACCAATGAAGTCCTTTATTATGACCTTGTCATGGGTTTTGCCAGGCATGCAAAAATGTAAGTAGAAGCATGGGCATCTTTATCCAAGGGGAACTCAAATTGGATTGACTTGAACATCCAGAATTCTGGGTGGAGAATTCATACTGGCTGGGGAATTCTAAATGTTTTGAAGTCCATACATTCTAGAATTGTCAAGGTAGAGAAACACTAGTATAGAGGAGGGTTGTTCTACAACAATACCACTTTTATGATTTATATTTTAAGTTTCCAACGTCTTTTGGGCTTTCCCAGTTTGATTCACGTTTGAATATTTAAACATCCTCAGGTGACATCTGGCTTTTTTAATGCTACTTATTTTAAAAACTAAAAAAAATCAGAATGAAATTGTCTCATGATATGAGTAATGTCTGGCTCTCAAAATTATCATCATCTTAATTTATTAAACTTGTATGCCACAAAAACAACTCTGAGGAGTTCAGAACTGAACAAAGAAATAATAAAATAAAAAATCATAAACAGTGAATATATAAAAAGATTAGATCCTTGTGCTTATGATACATATTGTTTAGCTTTCTTCAGATGAAGAATCAGGGTGTCCAAGAATATACTTTCCAAGTGTTTTTTTCCAGTGAGATTAGGGCAACCTGGTCTATCCAAATAAAGGATGGAGCCAGTGGTGGAATTCAAATTTTTTACTACCGGTTATGTAGGTGTGGCTTGGTGGGCGTGGCCTGGGGAGGTCATGTGACTGGGTGGGCAGTTTCTGTAAGCAGGGCAATAAAGATTAGGCTGGAAACAACAGCAGAATGTTTCTTTCCTGCCTTCCTTACAGGATTAACCCTGTAAAGTGGAAAAAACCAAAAAGGAGATTTCATCTAACAACTGGTTCTCCGAACTGCTTAGAAAATTTACTACCGGTTCCAGTGAAACTGCTAGAGCCTGCTGAATTTTACCTCTGGATGGAGCATACTGCTTCCACTTTCACCTTTCAGCCCCAGTCTAGGAACCTTCTTTGTCGCTAAATATAAAATTCAACATACTTTCCAAGTCTTAAGCTGCCATTTCTAAAATTCCTTTAAAAGTTTTTACTATAAAAACACTAGTGACAAATTTAATGGAAATTGCAACGTGTGTCTGGGGAAATAGTTTTTCTCTTTTAAGAAAATAACCCTATATAATCATATATTACCTATAGTGTTGAGATCAACAAGAAGTTCCTCTGAATGAATTCCACCCAAGTAATTTTCAGCATGGACCGAGATGGAAAACGTTTGGTTTTTCTGTAGTTGTTTCAATGGAATGATAACCGAGCTATTGTTGGAGACAAATCCTTTGTTCTCTTTTGTGAATAAACTGCAAAGATCAAAGAGGAGTTTAAATAAAAATGTAGCTAGTTAAATATTTGAATGTGTAATTAAAGAAGATCTGTAAATATTGTTCTAGTAAAGTCATTGTTATTACGGGTCAGCATGTTTTTCTCTACATGCCATTAAATTAGTTAATTTTAATCTGTTTTAACTGTTAGCTATTTTTTGTGTTTCTTCGTATAGAAATTGAATTAATACACAATAATAATACAATGTTAAACATACTCCAGTCATTGGTAATTTTGTTTAAATTCTACTACTTTCAAAGGGAACCTAGCTTTGTAATACAATACAGTCCTATAAAATTTCAGCACAGCAAAACTTATCATTTCCAAGGTGTTATTCATCAAAATGACAGAACAATCTGTAATTTAAAAAAAAGAAAGAAGAAAAATATTTAATTCTTATCCTGACAGATAGTTTTTCCATTAATTTTCTTTCTTTGGCCACTAAGGATATTTTTCTTTCTGAAGTATATATAACATAAAACAACTGTCCATTTCTCTGCCTAAAATTCAAACAAGAATTATAAATGTAGAGAAGGGCTAATAACCTATTTTAGAAATGTTCCTGAGAGTTTACTAAACAAATTAAGTTTATTTACTTTTTCCTCTTTTGAGTTAAAATCATTCTACACTGTTATTTATCACCTTTTTAACCTCCCAAAACAGTTGGAAGACTTGCATTTTTTTCTCTCTTTGGTTAACCTTGAAATTAAAATAGTCAAAGAATATGATGAGTCAACCTACATTTTCATTCTAAACGACCAATAGGAGATTGCAAAAATATAATATTCTCAATATCCTGACTCCTAAACTTTTGTGAAACAACTCCCTTACTGTCTACTCCATGAAAATAGGTATTGTTAATAACTTCAAATTTAGATTACATAAACTGTATATTTGTCTGGTGGTTTTTGCACAACATGCACTCTGAGGAGAAAGGAAGATAGGATTCTTGCTAATTTCAACTCCTCATAGCTAGGTTACTGTGCATCAAATAATAATTGCTAGGGCCATAAACAATCAAATTAGCCTAAACTCGGAGCTGCATTTTAGAGTGGATTCTGATAGACAAAGTGTATTTGTCTGGTCATAGTTCAGAAACAACCATGTTCCTTCAAGCCACCATGCCACCTTTCCCTTTTAAGGCCTCGTGAATAGGATGCAGTGTTGGTTGGCAGTCGTGGAAACTGACTGAAGAAACAGTTGCCACTAATGATAATAATCAAAAAACATGTCAAAAGCTCTATTAAATTTCAGCACTGGCAACAGAAAGCTTGTCCCTTTTTCCTCCAACTTCACTGCCCAGTCATAATGAGGGTGAGGTCCAGAGCTGCTTAAAAAGCTGAAAAAATAAAAAGGCTGGGTGGAATGGTAAAAAGGTGAATACAAAACATTGAAAAGATACTGATGAAGCAACCTTACCTTTCTACTACCGTGTTTCTCCAAAAAGAAGGCCAGGTCTTACTTTCTTTTGACCCCCGAAAAAATGGCTAGGCTTCTTTTTGGAGGGTTCTAATTATTGACTCACCTTGCGGCAATGGCACCTACAGCCCCGCCAAAGCAGGAGCCCGCTTATTGGCCCACTTCTTCTAGGGCTGCTTGCCGACACTCGCACGCATCGCCCTGGAGCTCTATTATTGGCTGCAGAGGATTTCTTGGAAAGTATCTGAAGGCGATGCGTGCGAGTGGCAGCAAGTGGCCGCAGAGAAAATGGCCACAGAAGAAGGCGAGGCATATGTCGGGGTGTGCAAGGCCTGATAAGTAGGGCAGCTCCACCCACCATCCCCACCCTAGCTTATTTTTTACCTGTGTGCCTTACCCCAACCCCTGCACCCTGAGGTGGGTGGGGTCTTAATTAGGGCTAATTTTGTAGGTGGGACTTAATTTGATTGCATGCGCTCAAAAATGTGATAGGGCTTCTTTTCAAGGGGGGTCATCTTTTTGGAGAAACAGGGTATATAGAGAGCTCTCCAATGTGGAAGCCAGAACAGCCTCCAAATATAGACTATCTGACATGCATGATGATGCCTTTCCATCTTGATTGTATACAGTCAACATTAAGGAGATGGCAGCACTGGAAATCTTTCTGACTGTCACTCAATGGAATAGCCACCTCCTTTTTAAATTTCATTTCCTCTGTGTGTTCTTTAAGCAAATACTGATTTCTACCTCACATTCTCACCATAATTCCTAAACCATAAGGCGGCAGTGGAAATCCAACTTAAGCAACATCCTTTATTTTGGCTTCTATTTTATGGAGATGCCCACTTTAATTAAAGTAG
>JAEANM010008837.1:0-16734 GCA_017656035.1 Myanophis thanlyinensis
ATATTGTGTTTTTATTTGCTGTGAACCGCCCCGAGTCCTTGCGGAGATGGGGCGGTATATAAATTTAATAAAATAAAGTGGACAAAGCCATGTTCTATTTAAGCAAAGATATAAGTTTAAAATGCCCATTTGAAGAGAGATGTAGCCTAGTCTGCCACCTCGGTTAAGAAGTTTATATCTTATGGTGTGGTGAGCAAATAATTTTCACAGGGAGTCCTTGCGTTTGGGGTGGATATGTCTATGGTTACGTCTAACCATACCTGATTGGTTTAAGTAACAGCTGTCTGGTGGAGAGCCAATTGCATAATATTGATATAGCAA
This sequence comes from Myanophis thanlyinensis, assembly GCA_017656035.1. Classification (NCBI taxonomy): domain Eukaryota; kingdom Metazoa; phylum Chordata; class Lepidosauria; order Squamata; family Homalopsidae; genus Myanophis; species Myanophis thanlyinensis. The sequence goes on from JAEANM010008837.1 coordinate 322, forward strand.
ACTTCATAAAATTCCTGACGTAGGAATCCATGACTGTAAACCAAGTTTCTTCTGTAATCTTATCTTAATCTGCAAGCCTGCCCCAACTACTTTTGAATAGTATCTGCTATCCTCCATTAAGCTCCAGGCCCTGGCAGCGTTTCAACTCCATTCATATTTCACTCTGGTCTGGTACACTAATCACCACCAAAGTCAGAAGGACTGCGTTTATTGTATGGTTATTATTCTTGGAGGAATGCAATTGAGAATTGGGAGATGGAGTTTGTTTGGATAATTATTCCATCCATATTGTTGTAGGCAATTTAAATTAATTTAAAAAATAAAAATAAAAACCATATTCTTAGGATAAAACAATAACAATATTAGATAATTGTTCTTATTGCAATCCTAGATTTCATTCAGACTTCTTGGTTCTCCAACTATATTTATTTTGTTTTCTAAATGTCTGTGTTTAGTTGGAACATCAGTTACACTGCCAGCACTCTGAGCAGCTAGAAATGCGTATACAAAATGAGAGATTACAAATTCTGAGTGAAAATCTTCTGGATCAGCTGGAGAGGACCAAATGGGAGCTGGAAGTAGCCCAAAGTCGGTTGCAAGAATTGCAGAAAGAAGCCCAGGTAGAGCAGGAACAGAAAAACAGGTATGATCAGGGGTTACGGCAGGATGTAGAACGGCATCAAAATCAATGCTGTTGTATGTGGCTGCTGCACACTGATAACTCTTTGAGGATGAATATCTTCTGGTATTTCGTTTTCCCTACTCAACTGCAATCTTTATAAATCTCAAGTACATAGAAGGCATAGATAGTACCTTACCTTTCCTTGAGATATACGAATGATGGAAGTCTTTTTCCAATTACGTTTTTCTAGCAACTTCATGAAGGAATTAGCTTGGATAACAAACAACCCAGCTTTTAAATATATGGTCTTCTTTTGTCAAAACCTACAGAGCATGACAGTCCTGGAACAAAACAGATATTATCAGTATCTCCACAGAAATCAATTACCTTAATGGTTAGAAAAATATGTGATTTGAGAATCATGGTTGCCAGTCAAGTAGCCAGTTACTGTATGTTATCAAGTGGTAAATAATTTATTTGCTAGTACTTAATTGACCAAAACCTGCTTTCCGTGGTTAACAGAGGTAAGAGAATGGCCCTGTCCTCTGTGCAACAATTTCTTCCAGTTTTCCCTGATGCGGTCTGCTTCAAACACACAGAGCATTAAATCCCAAATGCTTATGTTGTCAGGGATGACGGGAGTTGAAGTAGAAACGTGTTTGGAGGATCAATGTTGGTGATTGTTGAAAAACAATAAATACCCAGTATCCATAGACACAATGTTTTAGATGAGATGGATGTATCAAAAATAAAGCTATCTAAAAAGCTGTTTGATGTGCTCAGGTAAACACATACAGGTAGTCTTCGATTTACAACCACAATTTCATTGCTAAGCAAGGCAGTTAAGAAAATACTCAATATTATGATCTTTTTTTTTGGTTACATCTGTTAAACAAATCGCTGGAGTTATTAAGTGAATCACACATTTGTTAACCAAATCTGGCTTCCCTCACTGACTTTGCTTGGTGGTAGTTGGCAGGGAAGGTCATGAATGATGGTCATATGTCTGTGGGATGATGCAATGGTCATAAATGTGAAGATGGTCTTAAGTTATTTTTTTCAGTGATCTTTGTAATGTTGAATAGTTGTTAAATGAATGTTAGATGCTGAGGACTCCCTGTATGTCACTTGACCTGTATTCTTAGGGCCAAACTATACCTTGTGCATACATGCAACCATTGGAGGAAAAAAAACGGGATAAGAAGGACATATGAATGTTGGCTTTTGCTGCATTTTAAGAAAAGGCAGCTAGGTAAATATCCCTGTCTATAAACCTGTGACTATAATAGGCCATTAACACATAGTCCAAGTTTATATCATGTACTTAGCCATTGTTTTTTTTAATCAAGTTCATTAAACCAAAATGGGTGGGTTTACACCCCATATGAAATCCTAAATTTGCAACCTTGCAAATTACCATGACTTGATTCATACCTAGAATTAAGCCAAAAACACAACATGCCATTGTGCAGTTTGCAAACAAGTAGGGGAGAGCTAGTTAGTAGACCATCCTCCATATACAGTTACCAGCAGCAGGTATATTACTACTAAGTTTTAGGCAATATTAATGTTTGCAAAATACAAATGTACGTTTATGAAATCTTTTTTTTTCCTTGCTTCTATCCCAGAGATATATTTCAAGCTTCTAAGAATATGCAGAAAGAAAAACAAAGCCTCTTGCGTCAGTTAGAGCTCCTCAGGTAAGAAACTTACCTGAAAAAGAGTGAGTATCTGTTCAGTTACTTGGAAAATAGTCGAAAATGGCAGCTACAGAAAGTTGACCTCTTTGGGACAGTGATCTCAAATCTTTCTGGATTTGTGGACCGGCGGGGGAGGAGGGGGAGGGGATGGTTCTGCGTGAGCAGCGGGTGAGCACACGCACATGCACAGCTCTATTTGCATAAGTGGCATGCATGCATGCTGGCCACTTGTACAAATGAAGCCGTGCATACAAATGGAGCTATGTGTTCGAGTGGAGCTGCACACACAAGCGGAATTGCATGCGCATGATAGTTCATCCGTCATGTCCATGGCCCAGCTCTGAACAAACTGTGGCCCAGGGGTTAGGGATCCCTGCTTTAGGAACCCCCTAGATATGTTACATGATGGTGGAATATTAAAAGAAAGATTTAAAAGGAGGAAGGGGAATGGACATTTGCAACTGGAGGCTTGTGACTAAAAATATAAAGTGTCTCTTCTTCTACCTGGGGCCAATTCTTCCAGGATGCTTATGATGTCCCTCTCTTTACTCTTGGAGATACAATTCCATGGAAAGGAACAATATGTACTTCCTACAGTTAAGAGAAAACAGTTCTTTTAAGTGTTGAGAGGCCTACAGGGGAATTAGCTGTTAAGAGTTATTGGCCTCATTTACAGATAACAATTATTCAATATTTATTTTGATCATGGTGAAGAAACAGAATGAGGTCATGCAGACAAACAAAATAGTCTTGACTATTGGTTCTCCCCCTTCATTTCTGTTACAGTGGAGCACCCAGAATAAGCTATTTTATATTCAGAATAATAACACAATGTGTTAGGTTGTATTTTGTATATTTGGATGGCCAAGAATTAATTATGGTCTAATATTTGCTGGATCATAGGGAAAATTGAACTCAGAAACTTCTTGACTAGTTGACATAGGGTTGAACCCATACGATAGCTACCTTATACAAGCAACTTCTTTCCACAATTTATTAAATGCAATCTAGGTGCCAAAGAAATTATTGAATTAGCATTTGTGATTGTACAAAGAATAGTTTCTTACCTTCCTTGCCCTCTCTGTCTGCTAAGGCTATATTCAGACAACAAAACAATTATCTTGCTATTAAAGCTCAGTGTAGTTATTTTATAGTTCACTGTATTATGCAAATTCAGAACATTTAATTAAGAACATAAATCATTGATAAGTAAACCATAGGTAAGCAAGTAATGAAAACACAGTATTGTTAATGACTGTCAGTGGTGACGAAATCTTCTACAATCTGGTACTTTCGAAATGTGACCAGAAATTATGGGAGCTGTAGTACATCATACCAGTAGGGAAATTAGGTAATTTCTGCACTAATGACATGCAACCTCTCAGAGCTGTGCAACATCATTTTGCCAAAGCAACAGTAATCTGAAAAGGGCTTATATTACTTTAGGAATGACTAGGTGACACTATGAATACGTTATATGTCACTAATATGGAATTATGGATTTAAAGTTTGGATATTATAGGGGAAGGGCAAACGTGAACACTGTAGCCATAACACTTGCATTTGTCTTGCTTGCCTCTGGAGCAGGGAGATGAACAAAAATCTGCGAGATGAGAGAGACACAGTTGAAACTAAGAAGACGGTCAGTCTGAAAAAGAACATTTTAATCCCCAGCCACCACTCCTTTGCCTGCTGTCATTGCTGCCATCACTGGGGGACATTTCATTTACCTGGGGGATATTAACAGAAACACAGAATTTAATTATTCTTTTGTAAGGATGTTTGTTTTCGAAGTCTTTCCAGTTCTTTGAACTGGAAAGCATGGAGAAATGTTTGCACTTTTTGAGCTCTTTGCACCAAAGGTAAAATACACATTAACTGAATCTATAGAAAATTTAATTTTTTCATGCTGTTTAAAGAAAAAAAATCTTCTCTTTCCCTCTATTTTCCATGTTTCTAACCACTTGGGAATTTTTTGCTGCAAACCCCAGGTCTTACTCTACAACAGATAGCACTTTCTACCAGCTCTTTTGCCATATTTATGCATGACCATATTTTTCATGGTTTTCACAGTTGTGTAGCTTTATTAAAAGCCTGACCCTTTGCGTTCCTTACCTAGGTCTGCTCCCGTAATGGACTACCCACCAACCCACCTTTTTTTTCTATAATGGCATGTGTGTACAGCGGCACATAGCCATGCACATACAATTGTATACCTTTGTCTCAGAGGAATGAGATGTATATATTCATCTCATGAAGTATATTCCCCAGTATATTCCACAGTACAGATATAGCCCAAATATGAGATATAAATGGAGCATGAGCCAAAGAAGACTCGTGGGCTTCCAATGAAGGATATTCTTGCTGTTTCATAAATGAAAGCATGAATGAATAATGAAGAAGAGAAAAAAATGTGATTAACATCTCTGGTCAGTTTTGTTGGGTATTGATAAACAATACTTTGAGGTGTTGTGTTTTTTTGTTTTAAAAACTGAATGGAGATTTATTGAAGCTGCTAAGTAAAATTTTGTACAGAGCAAGAGGAACCACAGTGTAATGGCTTGTTTTACATATCTAGATTAATGTGTGTTATTTGACTGAATATTTCACTATTTATCTCTGTGATTAATTGGTCTATGAAAGTATGTCTAGGTGAATAATTGATGAGGATATATATTACCATTACATTGTAAATAGTGAAAGGTATCTTTTCTGCTTTGGTAATATTTTCATATAATTATAATTACCCAGGGAAATAACTGTTGCACATTGTTTCTCAAATCCTGTGATGTATTAAACTGGAGTATGAACAGATACAGAGGATTAATAAAACCATGTAAATACAAGTTTCAGTAAATGAAGATAAATATGAAGATAAAATGAACAATGTGAAGTCTTATTTTGCACACTCTGCATCTTTGCATGTTGATCAAGTTGTAAAAGGTTCTGCTGGAAAGATCAAGAGAGGATGCCCATCAATGCTAGGTTTTGAAGGTACTTGACAGCCATTAGTATTCCTAATCTCTTCCTCCTAATTGTGAATGTTCCATCCACATCTTTAGAGCAATAGTACAGATAGACCTAGGTTACAGTGGGACTGGGATTACTATTATTAAGCAATGTGGTCATAAATTACAATGACACATGACCATGTTGCTTAGCGGTGGCAATCCCAGAAGTCCCAGTTGCTATTGTAAGGCAACTTACAAGGTACAAGGTTGTTAAGTGGTAAGAAACGAGAGTCCCAGTGGGTGGGCACTAAGGAGCATGGTTGGGGCCATGGGGCTGGTGAAGGCCTTGGTTGTGTTGGGAGATGTTATGGAAGGAGGGTTGCCTGAGGCCACAGGAGGCCAAGGGTGCTGCAGGCAGGTCCCTGGGATCTTGTCCTCTGTAGTGGGCTGTTCAGAAGAAAAAGCAGTGGCAGCAACTTACTGTGGCAACTTGCAACCTTACCTGCCTGTTTTCCCATTGACTTTGCTTGTGGGAAGCTGGCAGGGAAGGTCACAAATGGTGATAATGTGACATGGGTTGCTGTGACATTGTAAACACAAACTGGATACTCAAGCACCCAACTCATAATCATATGACTGAAGGGATGCTACGAAGTCTGGAACTTTGAGGTGTATTTTCATAAGTCCGTGTTTTCAGCATCACCATAACTTTGAACAGTCACTGAATATTTTATTTCCCCTCAAGTTCTAGGCATTTGACAAATAAAGTTGCTTTAATTCGCTAGGCAAGTCCAGGCAACTTGACTGAGCATGGTTTTTTTTTTCTGTTATCTGAAATGTTTAATCCTCTGATTTCTGAGAATGGCCTAAACAATCCTTTATAAGTCTAATGTTTTATGTGGTGGCTACTTGATATAAATCAGTTAAAAGACTTGTACAGCTGCTGCTGTTGATCTGGGTTAGATAAAAGAGCACAGAGTGTGATTTTGTTGAAATGAACATCTTAAATGGCATCTATTTTATTGTATTGCTATCATGGTTATAGAATTGGGTGCTTTCTACCACAAGCTACATTCAGTCCTAGAGAGGTGGAGAGAGAACATTTTTGTAATAAATACCTTACCTGAACTGAATACACTATTAAGGGATTCAATTTCATATACATACATACACCTCACATATACACATACCAAAAACCAAGTCCCATAAACAATGTATTACATAAATTACATTAAATGTTTGAATTGGTTGCCATTTTCTTCTAAACACTTATTGGTTTGGTGCATAACCTTTGAACTTTCTTAAGTACAGTACAGTAAAATTTCTTTAAAAATATTTAGCCAAATTAGTCAATTAGTAGTTCTTTATTATTATAAGGCCTGATATTTATTTTTTTTGTAGTGTGTGTATGTGTGTGTACAATACAGATACAAATAAATACTATATAATGAGTTAAAAGAGGCATGCTTTTATATATAAATTTATATAAATTTGAACATGTTGATATTTGGCAGTAAAATACTGTATGCTATTTTAGCCTTGCTTAATCTGGTTGTCTCCAGAAATACCGGAGCGCAGCTTCTTTAAAATTATGTGTACGAGGGAAGATTGCCTTAAGCTAAATTATACCAAACTATGATGCTAATGTAAAAGGTCTGAAATCAAGATGACTAGGCTAGCATAAGCAGGCTAAGGGTCTGCCTTGGACCAGATACAGTATGATCTATTTACTTTTACTTAGAATTAACCCCATTGTGTTAAGTGAGGCCTACTTCTAACTAAAAATATCCAAGGGTAGCAACCATAAGAACGCAGTGAAAGTAGTTTTTTTGCATACAGCATCTCATTTCAAAGTATGTCTACATGGTATCACACCCCTCTTTTTGTTTTGCATGGCATGTAGATAAGCTGTTTATTTGGCCAGTAGAGATTTATGTGTGCCGTAGTTGAGACATTGCTAGTTATTTTGTAGCAGATGTTTAAAGAAATTGCATCCCAGTGGGGAATAGGGCCACTTTCTCTCTGGTTTGCAATAATTCAGAGAATTATATATCATGAACTTTGGAACTTTTGCCTTATTTACCCCAAAAGCAGCAAGAAAGGAAAAGTCCAACAGGACGTGAATTGGATTCTATAAATGGGACATTATTGCCTCTTTGACATTCTCCTAACTTTGCTCCCAGGCTGCTACGTCTCTTGGCCTCAGATGCCATTTTTGGAGCAGACACAATTCATTATGGCCTCTCTGAAAATGGCATCCACTTCTGGGACAAAATCACATGGCTTAAAGATGGAGCCGTGTGCTCTGCTTCCCTAACACGCTCTCCAGAGTTCTGGAGAACCTCTAAAGATAATAGTGCAATCAGTTACTAGGAGTGGGGAGGAGTGTGTGGGAATCAGTGGGGTCAGAAACAGACCCAAGGCCTTCTGGGACCAGGTGGGGAGGTGGAAGAGTCCCAAAGCCTCTGAAGATCCCGAGCAGTGGGATTGTGGGGGAGATAGGAAGGACGGGACACTGCAACATACCTACAGTCAGTCATAAGGGGGAATGACCTCAGGGGTGCTGACCTATAACTTTGCAATCAGGTTAGCTGTAACTTTGAACTGTTAGAACATTTTTTTATTATATAGTATTAGAATATTTTATTTGAGCAGTTACACTTTTATTAAGGCTCGAAAACCATCCTTTTATTTTGCTTTAAGTTTGATAAGGCTTCTCATACTTCATTGTTCAAAAACCTTTAAAGTAGTTTACCCTGCGGATTGAGATAAAGTGTAAAGTGTACATTCCAAGGATAGTTTCTCCTTGGATAAGAAGGAGCCTTAGATGACCTGGCAAGGAAAGAAGTTCCTTATATGGAATGATGTGTGGAGGGAAATGAGTGACTGGGTAAAGGGTTTGTATTCTATAGGATGGATTGATATTAATGTATATAATCTGTGCTGGATGGAGGGAGGCTTGCTATCATTGTCCTTAGGTGAAAAATAAAGAATTGAAATTTCATGCAGCTTCCTAGTGTTTTTTTATCAACTTGACTCATAAAGAACTGGATAAGGAATAAAATATTCCAGCAGAATTGTTGCAAGTTGAGGATAACCTGTAATGAATGGTAATAAAAATTCATTTTCCAACCAATGTGTGCATTTGTGACCAAATGTCATGCTCTTGACAGCAATACACAATGGCTTGAGAGTAAAGATGGCATAGCTGTATTATAAAACACTTTCTCAAAAGATACAGTGGCAATGTATGGTATTCACAGCATACCTCTCTCTCTGACTTCTCTCTCTCAGTCACATGTTCACTCAGTGGCCTTAACAACCTGATTGTTGGAATGCAACTTGGTCATTAAACAAGGAGGTATAGTATAACCAAATCTATTACAGTATTCAACTCTTTACTTGTTTGCACTTTTTAAAACCTAGCCTTATATCAGGAGGTATCAGCTGTAGTGAAACAGATCACATTATTTTTTTCCAAATTATGGGGAAAACGTGCTGCATTCTATTAGCCACAATCATCATATTGCACCTGCTCATGACACTGATTTGCAAGAGTTGAACTTCTACTGCACACAAGAGGGCAGCATTTGAGGCATGTTTTTCTCAAGTAAAGCAGGGCACTTCTGGCAAGCTGCTTCCAGGAATACCAAACAGGAAGCGTGACAAGAAATACGGTATGTCTGCTGAACTTTTAGCCTGCAAAAGTATAGTAATAGTGAATTTTTTATTGACAAATGCTACATTTACCCTTTTTTTTTTTTTTAAATCAAGATTGGAATGTATCTTGGAATGTTACATTTTTCCTGCAATATTGAGACTATGTTGGGATAGAAATAAATAACTCAATGAATAAATTGTTATTTATTAGAGCAAGCAATAATAATAGGTAACTTTTCCAAACCTCCCCAAAGAGCAATTGCTCTAACAGAAGATTTTTCTGCATTGTTTGAAGATTTAAATCTCAGGAGATTAGATTTCCTCAACCTGGTATTTTTTGTATGCCTAGGGTATAATTTTCATAACTCCCATAAAGGATGACTGAAGGGAAGTTACATTTCCAAGGTTGAGAAGGGCTTTGAAAAACACCAATTGAAAAACACACATGAGGGCATTTCATATCTATATATTTAAAATATGGTTACTGGAAAATGTGTGTGCCCAATAAGGAGCAACAAGGAAGAGTCATGGATTGAAATGGGATTTGCTCCTTTGTGGCTTAGTGTGTTTGTATGCAGCATGTTAAAGCTGCCATTAAAATGCCATTTTGGCATTTACCATGTATTTGATGATAATGCGCAAGTAGATAAAAATCCCATTTAAAATACAGTAATGATATGGGATGAATGCTTATTATCTAGCTTTTAATCATGCTGATTCAGAAAGTAGTCAATAATACAAACTTATTAACATAAGGAGGACTTCTATACACAATGCTGCAGAGTTTCTTCTAGGATAGAAAGCATGCAAGAAATAGATATATCCTGTTTGTTTTACTTTTCTTCCTGATATTTTTACTATCAACAAAAACACCACTAGATGGTGCTATTTTTACAGCACCCAACATGATACCAGCAAAAGAAATTAATGGAAAGGAACTATGGGGCAAGATTTAAAGACTGCATCCATTCAACAAAATCCATTGGCATTTATTGCTGGTTCTATACTTTAAAATCAAGTTCCATCTGGTGCAAAATGGAAGTTAATTAGGTGAACAAAAGTACATCCTTTTTCCTATTTTCAAATGACAGCTCTCATCTGAAGCACAGCCATAGTTCAGATCTCTCTGTTCCTCCTTTCCTCCCTCCCATTTGTTTACTTTTGTGAGCAGAATCTGAATAGGTTACAAAGTTGGCCAGACTGATGCCCTACAGAGATGTTGGATTTCAGTTCCATAATGCTTAGCCACACTTAATTTTAACAACTGTGTAAGAAATAACTTAAAATACAATATTGAAATTTTCATGCAACATCTTTATAAATACAGCCAGACCTGTAGAATGCCCAAAGAATTGAAGAGAGATGTATGTATGGCAGGGGTGTCAAATTCAAGTACTGCAGGCTGCATCTAGCCCACAGAATTGTCCTGGAAAAAGCATTGCTTCGGCCTGGTCTACCCAATGTGGCTTCAGCCCGGTTTACCCAATGTGGCTTCTGCCCAGTGTACCCAGTGCGAACAGGAATATGCCAGCAGTTTAGGGAGTGGTGTCAAGCTGGCCATGCCCACCTAGTCAGCTACAGTTGGCCACACCCATCCAATCAGCCATGCCTGCCTGTCCGACCAAGCTCAGCCACTGCCCTGATGCAGGTCTCAATGAAATTGAGTTTGACACCCCTGATGTATGGTCATTGGAACTGATGACGGAGACGATTCCTAAGTGGCTGAGATAATTTCCCTAGAATTCTGCTTGTGATTCAAGGTTCTCTTACTGAGACCTTAGGACACTCCTTGTGAGCAAACCGTTTTTTTTTTCTTGCAACATCACAACCATTATGCTGCCATTCAAGATGGCGGCTGTCACTTTGAAAGCTCCATTTGTCTATTATTGTACTGTAAGAAAATTATAAACTTCTCAGAGCCTTCTGATTGGAATAGCACAAAGGAAGTATAAATAAATGAATAACAAGTTGATGTGGCTTCCTATTCAGTTTACAAAACCAGCTGAATTTGAAATTAATCTGTATTTCAACAACCATAGCAATGCTCTTCACCAAAGCCTAGTGTAGCGTATGGATATTAAGCTTTTAAGAAGAGTCATTGCATGCAGTTATATAGCTGCCCTGATACATCTAATTAATGTCACATATATTGACTATGTCTTTCTGTGCGGTGCTTCCTGTGGTTTTATGTGTCCCACTTGTTGTGCGTCCTTGGCTACCTTTCTCAGAATGACTTAGCCATGGACCTTGGATCTCAGACAAAGTCAGGAGGTGGTGCTAAATAAGCAAATTTAGGAAAGCAGCCCTGCGTTGAAGAGTTGCTCATGTATCATACACATAATGCAGCCATCCTCCAAACACTTTCATTCTCAGGATCTGCCAAATTAGGTCATCATCTCGTTGCTTGAAAGCCAACCCAGTTATGAAACTTACTGAGTAATTCCAGAGTCCTGTTGCTCTTTCATAGCCCAGCTGAAAGTTGTATCACAGATTAAATATGTGTGAACATAGAATATGGTTGCCAAAAAAAATCTAACACCATTTTAAGTCATATCACGAAAGCAAAGTGTCCAAATATAACAGTCCTATTGCATTCTATGATGGTCGGATTTCAAATACTGTATCCAGATCTAAGTTGGATTCAGACAGTTTAAACAAAGATAATCTTATGGTAGATTGAAAATTCCTCAAGAAGGAAATAGACATATTTATGCTTGAGAAGACTGAGAAAGGGTCTGATAACACTTTTGAAATACCAAATGCCTGAAGGAATGTTACATAAAAAGGTAGATCTGTTCTCAGTCATTCCTTGCTGCAGGATACAAAATAATGGATACAGGTTATAAGAAAGCAATGTCAGACTTCAGGCCAGGCATGGCCACCTAATTCTTTGAACAGTCACTAAATGAATTGTTGTAAGTTGAAGATTACGACTATACTACACTACAGTGCACTCTGCCTTTATTATTTTTACAAATAATGCAAACATAGCCAGCCTATTTTTCCTACAACTGGTTTTCATGGCTAAGGTGGGACTAGATCTCACAATCTCCAGCTTTCTAACCCTTGCGCATAAACCACTAGACCGAACTGGTTGTATGTGGAAGATTCCAAACAGAGAAATCAAGCTGGCTGTCTACCTGTCAATATTAGATTTTAAATCTTAACCATTTTCTTCCCACCAATTTCAAGTCAGTTGGCTTTTGGGCCATTCTTTTTAAAGACTGGAATTCCCTCTTCTTCATGCTTACATCATGGTTTTGCCTGACCTGATCAATGCTGTTTCCCACCTCTCCAGATTTAGTTCTTATAAGCAGATTCGGTTCATTGGGAGAAATATTTCTAATTGTAAGAGCAGCTTGAAGAAGTAGCATTTGCCTAGAGAGGTGATACTTTCTTTCCTGCTATGTATACTGTATGTATACTGTAATGAAGCTGAGGCCTGACCATAATCTCATGGGGTTGCTTTTAATCAGGAATCTTGAACTAATAAGAATGTTAGACGTGATGGCTCTAATGTCAAACCTCTATAATTTTGTACCTCTCAGGTTTTTTATGAAGCTAAAATGAAAGGCAGGGAGTAGTGTGTTTGTGTATGTGAACATTTGTGTGCATATGCATGTGTGTGTGAATCTGTGTGTGCCTGCATGCACACAAACACACAGTCAAGGTTCTTGGGAAAAAGGCAAAAGCATACATTAGCACCATTCATGTGGTTCTTCCTTGTTTACTTTATATTTTTACCAGGCAAACCCTTTTTTATTTCATCAAATGCAGAGTAACCCATTTTTCTCTCCTAAACTCTATAAAGTAATATTTTGAGCTGTTCAATATCTTTATTACTTTTATATGTTTGTGGTTCCTTGGTGTACAGTACTAGTCTTTGTTTTCCACTATACAGTATTTGGCTGCTGCATTTTCTTTGTGGTTGATTTTTTGGGAATTACTTCTTGTATTGATGCATTGCTTTTTTTAATTCTTGTTTTATTATGTATACTGTTCTGAGAGCCTAAGCTAGAGGATAAAACATATACAAATAAATTCTCCAGATGACTCTTGGGCAACCAAGAGCTAGCCAGACATAACTTTCACAGCTGATGCCTGCTGGCTTATGTTGATCATGTGATATAAAAAAAAGTATTTCTGGATATGAGCACTTCAAACAGCAGTACGGATAAGTTTCCTTCCAAATGGTTAGTCTATTATTTTTAGCTGTGCTATCTGTTTCTTTTTGCTAGAGGGAAAATCAACACTTTTGATTTTACCAGTATACCCGGACACTGAATCCCTGCACCAACCTCTTCAAATGCTGTTGTTGCTTTGGCAAAGGGAAAGTATTCCTATTTTAGGCATTTGCAAGATGATGGGAGGAAGTTTACTCTTTCAATTTGTCATGTGAAGAGAATTTCTCTGTTGGTCAACAATGACTCAGCTTTTTGGTGTTTCCGATCTCGTCTTTCATTTCATCTCTAGTGGTGAGCAAAAGCTTTCTTCATCAGCTGAATGAGTTTGGACATATTCTCCTCAAATTGCTCGGCCAGAAATTTAGGAGCGGTTCAATAAGTGGAAATAGAACAATGAGTTTCAGCTTTCCAATCTTCTTGTTTATTCCTGGCCATAAAAGGAAATGTGAAATGCAGGCACATTGCCTCACCTAGGTCTAATCTCTTAGATATTTAAATATCATACATTAGAATTCACCAACAACACAAAATTGCCACTAACCCTGTTTTCCCTCCATCTGTTGGCTTTGCATCTTCCTGCAGGTCACCCTTCTGATGACTTTTCATACCATTTCTACATTGAGGGCATCTAGTTGTTCTTTACAGGGATCCTTTATTCCATGAATCCCGTGACAAGCTTGGTATTTTCTCTTTCTCTTTCATTAGCTCTGCCACAAAATTTCTTATCTTGTCTTTTAGGTCTCATTTCATCACTTGATCTCTGTATCCACCCTATTGCCATCTGCACTCTTGATTGGGTATATAGCCTTGCTTTCTCCTCTAAGTATTTCTTTACCTTTCATTGCTATATTCAGACCACTATATGTCAGTGCTTCTCAACCTGTGGTCTGTGAACTTCTGGAGGGAGGCATGATGTTGTCACAGGGGGTCTGCGAAGGCTGAAGAAAGTTTATGATTTAAATCTTGAGTTAATCCCTGTTGATCCATAGCCATGGCTGCAAAGGTATTTAAAGTGGTGAATAAAAGGTTGAGACCTACTGTACTATATCTTCTGCCAAATATGACTTTTCTTCACTGGCTCTTCTACGAACCTTTTTTCCATTATTCTGTGAACAATGTGTTTCAGCTAGTATAGTTCTTCCATTGTCCTATCTACATCAATGTTTTTCCATCTAACTTTCCTTCATCTTTCCAGAATGATTTACTTCTCTTGCTAGGTGTGATGAAAATGTTTTGCTAACTGAAGTAGCAAATCCTCTTTCCTGTCTGAACATATATTAATGTATCCAAAACAGAGCAGCATTATGGTACATGAGGCACAAAATCCCTCACGGGAAACGCAAAAATGTTACATCTAAAATAACCTTTCTATAAAATGCAGACTATTTCCTGCCAAGGTAGTATCTTTCTTCACCTCCTTCCCTTGTTTGAATGTCATCCCGCTCCTTGCATTTCTTTATTAGGTTTCTTCCCATTCTTGGGTTCTGCTCAGTGAATTTTTCTCTTGTTCAAAGCTCTGATGGCTTTGCCTAGTCATATTTCTTTGTGTTTATATGTCTCCCTTGGTTAGTTTCATTTGTTTAGTTCTACCTAAATCCTTTCTTTTTCTCCAAAATGACTCAGCTGATTTCACCTTTGTATTTTTTTACATCTGGAATTGCTTCTTGGAACATTTCCATGTATTCACCATGCTAATTTCTTTTACTATTATTTTAAAGTTCACCTTTATCAGGAAGTCATATTGCATCTTGCAATATTCTCAATATGGTGCCTGCATTCACACATATTTTCCTTGGCATGTTTGGTTCTACTGATCCCTGTATGCTTAGAAAGTGTATTCAAAACACTTATTAGTTTTGATAGAATATCACAGCATCATTCATAATTGTACTGGTTATAATACAAGTGAAGCTGAAGTGTTTTTGCATTTAATGTGTACCCTTTTAAACATCCAAATACTATCAGCTTGAGAATTAGGTGCGGAAATTGATAAAGCAATTAAGGAGCAGAAAAACTGAAAGAAGAAGAGTTAAATTCCAGTTTTGATGCAAATGATCAGACATCTTTCTCCATCAGTTGATACTATACTGTATTTTTTTTTTCCAAAAAGGAAGCTTGGTACTATACTTTCAAGCAAGAACATATTTCACATCTATTTGTGCCCTCAGACTTTGTTTACTTAAGAATGCACAGAAAGTTAATTCTCTTTGAAGCAGAGGTGAAATTCAGCAGGTTCTAGCAGGTTTGCTAGAACCGGTAGTAAATTTTCTAAGCAGTTCGGTTGTTAAAAGAAATCTCCTTTTATTTTTTTTCCCCCTTTACAGAGTTAATCCTATAAGGAAGGCAGAAAAAAACATTCTGGTGTTGTTTCTAGCCCAGGGGTGGGCAATTACAGCTCCTTCATGACTCGTGGACTTCAACCATGGCTGGCTCAGGAATTCTGGGAGTTGAAGTCCATGAGTCATGAAGGAGCCGTAATTGCCCACCCCTGTTCTAGCCTAATCTTTATTGCCCTCCTTACAGAAACTGCCTACCCAGTCATGTGACCCCCCCAGCCACATCCACAGAACCGGTAGTAAAAAAAAATTGAATTCCACGACTGCTTTGAAAAGTCTTCATTATGAAGATGATGACTCATTTCCCTTTCTAAAAAGAGAGACTTCTAGTAAGGAAAGAAGGGTCCTCAATATATCATCTCTGTTTTTGCAGGACGCTATTAATGGAGATATTGCAATGAGGTGGGCAAATTGGCATGATAGCACCTGGTTTGAATATACCATCAGCAGTTTAATCTCTCAGCAGAAACCAAAAGAATAAAGAAAACAGTAGATCAGAAGCAGGTTTGTGTGTGTGTGTTGCTTTTTTTTTTTTTAATGGAAAGTATCGTACTTAATTTTAGGTTAATTTTTTTCTTCACCATGAGTTGAATGAACAAGAAGTCATGTAGTCCTGCCATTTATGTATATATGACTTCCTAACTTACAGGGATTCCCCATCCATTTGATCAAATCTGGTAGTTTGGGAGTGTACTAATAAAGAAATCCACACCATGGTTGGTGGAAAACACTTGAATGATGGTATTATATACAAGAACTTTTGTTAACAATACCTCTCTCTGTTCTTTACACATGGAACAGGTCTGTCTGTAGAACAGAAAGCCGTAAATTAAGTGTTGGAAATTCTAGCAACTTTCTAATAGTAGTGGGAAAACCTTCCAATTCCCCATGATATTTGATCTCTCTAGCCCAGGGGTGGGCAATTACGGCTCCTTCATGACTCGTGGACTTCAACTTCCA
>JAEANM010008838.1:0-16733 GCA_017656035.1 Myanophis thanlyinensis
AATAAATAAATAAATAAATAAATTTTCCAAACCACCAGAAGGCAGGATAAGAAGCAATGGATGGAAAATAATCAAGGACAGAATCATCCTAGAACTGAGACATTTCCTGATAGTGTGGACAATTTATCAGTGGAACCGCTTGCCTCCAGAAGTTGTGGATGCTCCATCACTGGAGGTTTGTAAAATGAGATTGGCAACAATTTGTGTGGAATGGTACAGGATCTCCTGCTTTAGAAGGGTCCAACTTTGTTATTGTAAGGACCTCCCTCAGGTATCTCCTTAGGAAAGCATGACTCTTGAAACAGATGGTATTTCCAAAAGAACTTTTACTGAGAGAAATGACTGCAAAGAAGTCAGGCGGGTCTGAAGGTTCCTGCCACAAAACATTAAGCCAATTTCCAAACCCAGAGCCCCATGTCTGAACTATTAGCCTGCTGCAGCCGCTCGGCTGCCGCCCAGCAGCGAAAGCAATGAAGGCCCCACGGAGGCCTACTTCGCCAAGCGGGCGCCCGCCGAGAACCAGAGCGGGCGGACCCGCCACCAGGGGCGCTCTCCCGCCCTCCCGCCGCAGTTCCCCCTCGCGTCCGACGCGGCTGCCCCTGCGGTCCGGCAGAGGGCAGCGCCGATTCCGCGGCTGTTCTCCGACGCCGCCCCTTTCTCGAGGCGCCTCCTCGCCCGCCCGCCCGCTCACTCGACCGCCGGTGCCCCCCCCGCCTCCTCGCCCAGCCAGCCAGCCGGCCTCGCCCGCTACGCGAGCCCGGGGATCGGAGCGGCGCGCCAGGCCCCAGGTAGGCAGGAGGGCGGCGCCGCGGGGCCTCGGGCGAGCCAGGCCGCTGCGGGGCCGAGCGAGAAGGCGCCGCGCTCCGTCTGCCGGGTCCGCCTCGCCCGGGAAGCGCGCAGGCCTCTCCCGCCCGGCGGTCGGCGCCCTCGGCCTTCGGGACTTCCGGCCGTCGCCCGCGGGGCTTCCCCACATCGGCGCGGGGCGGCCGAGCACGGCTGCGGCAGGAGCACCGCGGGCGGCCTGCTTGAGGGGAAGCCGGGCCGCCTCGCAGCCACCGGGCCGGGTCGGCTGAGGGCGGCTCGCCCGATCGGGCCCATCTCCGGGCAGAGTGCCTAAGGCTGCCGCTGCGCTTCTCCCCACTGCGAGGGCAGAGCCGTCGGAAGAAAGGTGGCCCCGAAGGCCGGGTGCGGCTTTTGTGCTTCCCTTCCCCGCCTTCGGAGGAGCTGAAAGAGGCGGCCACTCTGCGGAGCCCAGGATCCGGGCCGGCCTCTTCCCCCCCCAACCCCCCAAGCGCCAGACTCGGCTGACTGCACGCCTGATGCCTGGTGCGCTTTGGGGGGACTTTGGGGCTGTGGAGCTTAAAGATGGTGAGGTGTAGGCCAGCCATGTGAACGTTCTTTGGAATCTTTCACTTTCTTTGAAAGAAACAGAATTGATCCTTTTGAGCTTTCTTCTGTTTCCATCAGCGGTTCTTTTAGTGAGGATTTTCTGATTGTAATGTAGCCCACCATCAGCTGAGTAGACAGTTCTTTCCAGGCTGGTGATGACAGATCCTAACTTCTGATCTTCCTAAATTAAAAGAGAGAGAGAGAAAGAGAACGTGTGCTCCCAGGCCTGTAGTAATGGGAACCATGATTTCTGTTGTTCCTATGACTTCTTGGTTTCAGAATTGAGTGAACTCCAGATAACAGTGAATTCTGACCCCCAGTTTCCAATGCTGTGTTTGTGGTAAAGGAGCCTTGTTATGGAGAGCAGAATGTGATGCTTGGCAGCTCTTGCACCCTGAGCTCAACCTGAAATCTGCTTCTATTGGAAAGGCAGTTGCTGATTATTCTTACTAGCCTATTCTCTTCCTTTGCAGGTTTTCTGGAAGAAGGACAAAGGGCTGGGACCACAAGGTGACAACCGGGATGTCTGGCCTGCTTTGGTCTGATGTGTCTCAAAGGTAGCTGGCCCCTCCTACAAGGATTCACACGACCACTCTAGTGATCGTTCTCTAGGCATAGGTTTCCTTGATTGCTCTGCCTCAGTTAAGCAGCACAACCGCTTATTGTGGAACCCCCTCTTTTTCTCCCCAGCATGTCAGAAACCTGGTCACAGCAGCCGCCACCCCCCCAGCAGCCCCCACATCACGGGGCCACGGCCGCCCTTCCAGAGCACCCCATCCCGCCCAGTGCGGTGACCGAGAACCCTTTGGGCTGTGCCGTCTATGGTATCCTCCTGCAGCCGGAACCCAGCGGGTTGCAACACCCACCCATCTCTGCCAGCAGCGGAGGTGAGGCATCTCCCAAATGTGGGGTTTGTGGGCACGACCTGTCTCACCTCTCCAACCCCCAGGAGCACCAGTGTCTACAAGGTGGCCATGACCGTTCCTTCCAGTGCACTCAGTGCATGAAGATTTTTCATCAGGCCACGGACCTCCTAGAGCATCAATGCCTGCAGGTGGAACAGAAGCCCTTTGTCTGTGGTGTCTGCAAGATGGGCTTCTCCCTGCTCACCTCGCTGGCCCAACACCACAGTGTCCATAATGGCAACACGGCTGTCAAGTGCTCCATTTGTGAAAAGACTTACAAGGCAGCTGCGGCGGCAGTGGCAGCTCCCGAGGAACCTGCCCCGCCACAGCAGCCAGCAGCCCTCAACCGGACCCCTGCGGAGAAGCCTTATAGCTGCTCCATCTGCCAGAAGCCCTTCAAGCACCTCTCAGAACTTTCGCGGCATGAGCGGGTGCACACAGGGGAGAAGCCCTACAAGTGCAGCCTATGCGACAAGAGCTTTAGCCAGTCTTCGCACTTGGTGCACCACAAGCGCACGCACAGTGCCGAACGGCCCTACAAGTGCACTGTGTGTGAGAAGGCCTTCAAGCACCGCTCCCACTTGGTGCGCCACATGTACGCCCATTCGGGTGAGGCCCACCTTTTCCGCTGCAACGTCTGCGAGTTGCACTTCAAAGAGTCCTCGGAGCTGCTGCAGCACCCCTGCACGCCCAGCGGTGAACGGCCTTTCCGTTGTGCGGCTTGCCACAAGGCCTTCCGGCGGCCCTCGGATCTCCGGCAGCATGAGCGCACCCACAGCACAGAGCGCCCCTTTCAGTGCGACCTTTGCCAGATGAGCTTCAAGCAGCAGTACGCACTCATGCGACACCGCCGCACTCACAAGGCTGTGGTCCCTGCCCCGTCTTCGGAGCAGGAGACCGCCCCGCTGCCTTTCAAGTGCTCCCTGTGCGAGAAGGGCTTTGTGCAGCCAGCCCATCTGCTCTACCACCAACATGTCCATGGCATCGAGAACCTCTTCAAGTGCAATGCCTGCCAGAAGGGCTTCAGCCAGTCCTCTGAGCTGCTGCGCCACCGCTGCGTGCAGAGTGCTGAGCGGCCTTTCAAATGCACGGCTTGCAACAAAGCCTACAAGCGGGCCTCCGCCTTGCAGAAGCACCAGCTGGCTTCGCACTGTGCTGAGAAGCCCCTGCGCTGCACCCTTTGCGAGCGACGCTTCTTCTCCTCCTCAGAGTTTGTGCAGCACCGCTGCGATCCTGCCCGCGAACGGCCCCTGAAGTGCCCGGACTGCCAGAAGCGCTTCAAGTATGCCTCTGACCTGCAGCGCCATCGGCGTGTCCACACGGGGGAAAAGCCGTACAAGTGCCCCTCCTGCGAGAAGGCCTTCAAGCAGCGAGAACATCTGAACAAGCACCATGGGGTCCACACCCGAGAGCAGCACTACAAGTGCATGTGGTGTGGCGAGCGCTTCCTGGACCTGGGCCTGCTGCAGGAGCACAGCGCGCAGCACACTTCCACAGAAGGCACTTACACGGTGGCTCCCTGCCTGCCCTGAACAGCTCCTCTGCCAAGCACAGCCCCCATGCCCTTCTCGAGCTGGTCCCAGCCTGCCAGGAGAGAGCCCTTCAACATGCAGACCGGACAGAGTATAAACTAAGCCACAGGAGCGAAGGGGCCATGCAGTGCCAAGGCCGCGCCTGACTTTGGAAAGACTGGCTCGTTAAGCCTGCCAGGGCCTGGCCTCCCCATGCCGTGACTCCGCTGGTTTTGTGAAGCAGAGGGCTGTCTCTGGAGTGAAGCCTTTGCTGCTTGTGAACAATGAAGCAGGACTGTGAGAGTGGCCAAGAAGAAGGGCTCGGAGGCACGCATGCCAGGCTGAATCCGCTTATTCATTGCCATGGTTTCTCAATGTAGATGCTCCAGCCGGCAGCCCTTTCGTGGCTCTTTTGGTTTTAGCAGTCAACAAACATCAGGACTGAATTTCCTCCACTTCCAGCCATTAGAAATGGAGCAGGAAGGGCATGGAGGAAAAATGGATTTATCTATTTAAACGTATTCTAAAGCTAGAGCAGATACCCCTCACCCCAGCCTCCTTCTCCCCCCTCCCCCCTCCCCTCCCTTGTGTTATAAATAGATAGGCTTCTCTGTGTAACCTCTGAGAAATGTAAACATTCAAGACTTGTGAACTGAAGAGCTTGGACAGAAAACATTTAATTAAAACTCCACTGATCTGTCCCGGAATTGTATCTTTTGGAACCCCAAAACCCCAAGTGGGAAAAGGGGGCCATTGCCAGTAAGCTAAACCAGATTTGAGATAGTTGAGCTTCTGCACGTGCCTTCATCGGGGACTGGTGTGCCTGGAGCATGGGTGTGTGTGTGTATGTGTGCGCATACACATGCAAATGAGGTATGTAGAACCACTTACTGCATTAAATTAGAAGATGTCTGCAAACCGGCTGTGGGGGCAGGATAAAAAAAAAAAAGCAAGTGATGCTCTCTTTTTTGAGGCGGAGGGGGGGAGGAAGACGGTGCTCTCACTATCCTGGATCCCTTTGGATGCATCTTATTTGAAGCAGGAGCAGAGCATAACCGGTTTGGGGTGGGGGGACCGAGCAAGGAGAGCTGCTGACTTCTCCACGTGGGTCCTGAGCCTTTCCATGGCATCCCAGCAGCACAGAGGTAGCTTTTAAGGGAGTTTTCCTTTTGGGAACTGCCTTTTTTTTAAAAATGTGATCAACTACCAGGTAGCTCAGCCGGACGTCAGTTTTACAGTCTTGTCAGTTTTACAGTCTTGCAAAAGCTGCGCACAGTGGAATCTCTGGTAATTTGAATTCATCCGTTTTAGGAAGGCGAGTCTCTCTTTGTCCTGGGGGTGGGTGGGAGGCTCCAGCTCTTGGGAGGGGGTGGGGGGAGACTTGAAAGGCTTTGCCCAGAGCCCGCCAGGCAGGATATTGTGAGATGGAAGCAGGCCCCTCCCTTTCCTGAGAGCCAAGGAGGCCCTCCCTTGGGCGGCTTTTCTTTCCATCCTCCTCGTCTTTGTAGGCTTCCTTTCTGCAGGCTCCATTGTTTCTGTCCCCTCCTCCCCCAAACTCTTCCGCTTGTGCCTATTTTCCATCTCTCCCACCCGAGCCCTTTTGTCTGTGCTGCACCTCCCTTCCTGCTCGAGCCTTTTCTTGAGCTAAATTCTAAATATCCTTGGGGATCCCTGGGTGAGAATCAGGCCCAGGTCATCCAACGTTTGTAGGAAGCCAGACTGTTGGGCAAGGACAGTTCCTGGATTTACCCTGGCCCCCTGGACCGGAGAGGCTCCTGTCTGCTATAAAGCAGGGCTGGCTCATCTTCCAAGGGAAATGGCCTTCCGCCTGCTGGCCCTGCAGATTGGAGAGTCAGTTTGGTGCCAGCAGACAGACCTCCTTTCTGGCAACAGCATTACATTTCGGGTGGGGTGGGGAGTTATATTTTCATTCCTAGTGTTCAGAAAGCAACAGGCAGTCTGGGTCTCGGCAAAGCAGTTGCAGTGAGAGCTTGAAATCCCAAGCAAAAAGGCCGAGAGAGTTCTCTGTATTTGGAGTGAGAGTCAAAATCAAACCCGGAGCCCAAGCCAGGCCTTAGCCACTGGGTTCCCTCCTGCAGGATGCCCTCTGGCTACCTCAGCGTTACTTACGAGCCCCTGGTAGTTCCTCTGCTTAAATCCTTGCTTAGGCCCTTCTCTCCCTCTCATTATATATTATTTACTATATATTATACAGTATGTATTAAGTATGTATTATATATTGTTCACTGCACTCTGAGAGCTCTGAAGCAAGGATTTAAGCAGAGGAACAACCAGGAGCTCGTAAGGACAAGTGTTGCACAGCGAACCCAGAAAACCCAATGAAAATTACCCCAGAATTACATGTTACAGAATGGAATTTTGATGGGAAACAAGCAACCCATGGGTCAGTTTAAGGCTGACCTTCCACCATGTATTTAGCAAATGGGTTTCCCTGGTCTCCAAATGACCTTGGCTTGGCCTTCCATCTGGGGCACAGAGACAGGCTCTCCCCTGCTGTTGCCCTCCAGGCAGAATTCCACCACTCTTTCTGGAGGAGAAAGGGTGACCTTCCTGCAGCTTTTGGGGGAAGATTCTACCCTGTCCGTTGCCAGGGGTCTGTACGAGTGTAGCTGGGAGTGACATTTTCCTTTTGAGAACACAGGATTCACTAAGAAAAAGATTTCTTGGTTCATCTCCTTACAATAAAAATGGAGGTAACAAACGATCCCAGTAAAAAATTCATGTGGCTTGCTTTGATTTATTTTCTACAGCTGCCAATCTCAAGTGACAAACAAAATTAAAATCAATTAAAAGCAGTTCCAATCAAGAATATAAAAATTAAAATATATAGCAGCCAAGAAGGTGCCAGTTGCTGCCAGAAGACAGGCTCCTTCGTACAACTGGAGTCCCACGTCCAGATACAAAACAAGGTTCTTGGTGTTTTGCTTTTCTATTAAAATATTCCTTGCTGGGTTCTAGGCAAAAATTTGGAAGGGAAACACATATGTACTGTATACAGGCCAGATTTCCCAATATTTTCAATTTATCCGTGCTAAGAGCACAGAACGTCCTCATTCTATTTTATCAGTTGCAACATCCTTTAGGTTAGGTCAGGCGTGAGAAAATGAGTTTGCCCAACAATGTATGCCTAGACTGGGTTTTAAGCCGGGCTCCTGTGGACAAGTTCAGTGCAAAGGTTAAGCACCAGAAGTGGGAATTGGATGAGCAAAATGCCAGCCCTTTTCAAAGGAGGTAGCATTTCAAGAACAACATACATTTAATAACAATTGCTGCAGGGCGAGGGGGCTTCCATCCACAAAAGTATCTTTTTCTGGATTTTAATTCTACTGATCCCTAAAGAATTCAGGCAGCACATGTGTTTCTGCCCCCACTCCCACCCCTTTCCTATTTTCACAGCTGGGGGGTGGGTAAGAACATGTCTCAGATGGGGGAAGCTGGTCCCAAACTGATGCCAAGACCAACATTTGGTTGCTTGCAAAAGGCATGTATGTATGTCCTTAATGCAGACCCAGAGGCACAGTATTCCCACAGTACCTGAAACAGTGCTTATTCTAGGTCAATGGGTGTCAAACTCAAGGCCCAGAGGCTGGATGTGGCCCATGGGGCCACCCTAGAAACTGTGAAGGACCAGCCCACAGTGCTTCTGCCAGCGAAAAAGGGCTCCCAAGCTCCGTTTTCGGCTGCCAAGGCCTCCTGCAATCCTCTGCCAGTGAAAACGGAGTGTGGGAGTGTTCTGATTCAGGTCTTCAAACACACAAAGGCATACCTGGCTGTATGCCACAACTAATGCGGAGATAAGCAACCCCCTGGCTGAGAGCCCAGAATGCTATCTTAATTAAAACCGTTTGATAGCAACTTTGATTGTCCGAAAGCCTTCCACATGGCTAAGTGAATAAACTGTTGTTTCCTGCAAAATTCCCTCCAGTCGCCCCACCTATAAGCTCTTTGGGAGGGGCCAATCAGCCACCTGTATCTATTTCCTTCTGTGACCCTGCTTCTGAACGGCTCCCTCCTCCTCACAGCCCTATGCATCCGCACATCAGGGTCAGCCTCCAGGGCAGTCCCATAGTGTTCATCGCTGTCAGATTCCACCAACAGCTCAGCCGGCCGCTGTTGGACCACAGCAGGAAGCCTGTTTTTGCTGGCAGAGCATTCAGGACACCACAGGTGCCCCCGAGGAGTGACATTGAGCTGCCCCTCCCCTCAATGCCAAATATAACCCTGATGTGGCCCACAATGAAATTGAGTTTGACACCCATTCTAGGTCAATATGCGCAATATATCTCTATCAATACAATTCCAAAGTTGAATTATGCACAACAGCCTCCAGTGGATATTTGTGCAAACCAGGAACTGAACATCAGAAACGTGGTAGACCCGAGTTAATCTTAGACAACACCCACTTAAAACAGCTTGAAATACAAAGTCAGCACCCAAAACTCTACTATTCTGCAGGAAGCCATCTTAACCACCGTTGGTGGCTCTTCTCCATGATCTGCCTTGCCACACGGCTGCATATTCTGGGCATGGACATGAGCCACTCGGGCACAAACAATTGCCCATTATTGAAGGTCAGCTGCTGAATCCTAATGGGTTGTTGGAAGCCCAGTCAACCCAAAGACCCTTGAATGGGAACACTGCTGAGGGTGGACAGTTGAGATGACACCAGCTTTCCGACAACAATGGATGCATTCAGCGGTGGACCAATCTCTGCCAGAATTCTAACAAGTCACATCAGAGAAATTGGGCAGGCTGTGTGGGGGTGCTGAGGCAAGAGCCTCAGGGGCTGAGAGGAGGTGGGGCTCACCGGCCAGGCCAACAGCACTTCACATCCAGGTTGTTGGTTAAAACCATCAAGTGGGGCTTCGAGAAGCAGTTGCTGCTGGCATGGCCGGGAGGAGCAGAGAAGAGCAGAGCACTGAAATCTTTGGAGAAAAGAGCCTTGTTTAGGGCACCTGCAGGCCAGAGGAAATGCCAGGAGGAGGCAAAGGGCTGCAGCCCGTCCTTTGAGCCTCGCTGAAAATTTTGGTTCAGGGGTGGAGTTGCTTGGCCCTAGCTTCTTTGGTTCTCAAATGTAAGAATGACGATGCCCTCCAGGTATGGCTCTGTCAGCAGCTCTACCAACACGGCCAGCAGCCACAGGTGACAATAGCAAAACTAGTCAAGCTGGGAATTACTTTTAAAGGGGTGTCTCTTTGCAGAAGACTATAAACACGGTCAGGTGGAAACCGACATTCATTTGCACCTGCTGCCTGCCCTAGAAGGTGGCTACTTGACATCCTCCGCCTGCCTTTCCTTGCTTCCCTCCTGAGATGGGGTGCTCCCCTTCAGTTGGCACAAGCCATGCCAAGCGGGAGAGCTACCCTTTTGATCAGCCAAGGCTTTGGTGGCACGGCCATTTCCTTTTGGGCTAAGGGAAGTCTGGCTCCCCCCCCCCCCCATGTTGTCCTTCTTGCCTTTTTTAGGACTATGGGGTGGGGGGAATTGACAAGACTTCTCCCTTCTCCCCACAGAGCAAGAAAGGTAACCAGGCGAGTGGTGGGTGGGTGGAGGAAATAGTGTTGGTGTGAAGGAATGCATGTCCGACTTTGGGACAGGAAAGAAAAGTCACTTGTGAGAAAGAAACTCCATCTTGATGTTGCATGTTATAAGATGGGGCAGGCTTTCCAGGCAAATGGGCCTGGGACTCCCATGTTCCTTGATCTTGCCCATCTCCACAAGTTGACCCTTCTGGGATGGTCAGAAGCCCTGCTATGCTTCATTCAGGGTGGCACAGTCGGTCACAGGGGAGTCTCTTCCATTGGCTCCTGGGCTGGAGAGCAGCACTTTCAAAAGCAAAACTCGGGGGGATCCATTGGGAAAGTGCCTGGAACAGACCCCCCTTCTGTGCCTATCTAGAGGGGGAAGGTCAGAACCGTAGCTCATCAGACGCAGATTCACTCAAGGTTCACCACTTCCGAGTACAGGCAGTTCTTGACTTACGACCCAACTGGGACCAGCATTTCTGTTGCTAAGCGAGGTGACTGTTGAGTGAGTTGCACCCAATTTAACCTTTTTTTGCTAGCATTGCTAAGTGAATCACTGCAGTTGTTAAGTGGATCTGAGGTTATTAAGTGAATCCAGCTGCCTCCATTGACCTGGCTTGTCAAAAGCCAGCTGGGAAGGTCACGGTAGGGATCGCATAATCCCAGGATGCTACAATCAGCATAAATACATGCTAGCTGCCAAGTGCCTGAATTTTGGTCACGCAACCATGGGGATGCTGCGGCTGTTGTAAGTGCAAGGACCAGTCCTAAGCAACTACTGTCAGTGCAGTTGTATCTTTGATCCAGTCATTAAACGAATGCTTGTAAATCAAGGACCTGTAAACTGTTGAGGGTCTTGCATGGATGCAGCCAACACCCTCAAGCATTTCCACTGGGTCTGCATCTGCTGAGCAGATTCCCATTCCTGGGTAACTCTGGAGAGCCATCTTTGGGCCTTGGATGGACACACACAACACACAACACACACACAACACACACACAGACACACACACTCCTCTTTAACACAGAGAACTGGTTTGGCTTTGTGGCAGAAATGCCTCCGTGAACTCCAGACGAGAACAAAGACTTCTTGGTCCCCCAATTTTTCATGTGGGGAAAGAAAGATGGTCAGATCCTAGTTTGTTTTGGGAGGTGCTTTGATGCTGAGTCGGTTTCTTCTCGTCACACCTGGGGCGGGGCTGGAAAAATGACCCAGAGGCCTTTCCTCTTTGTCTGCCTCCTCGAAACTTAAAGCACAAGGTCAAAAACACGATTTGCCTGCCCGGGAGATGCCTTCCTCGGCCACATCTCTTGAGGCAGCTAGTAGCTTTTATTATTATTTGTAGAGGCTCAAAAGCTGGGCAAAGGCTCATCCCGGGCCTCAGGCCTCTTCAGGGACCGGCTCCTTAGCGCCAGGGCTCAAGGTAGTGAGAGCGGCTGAAAGGAGAAAGGACACATGTTTGCTCCACATCTGTTAGGGCTCCTTGAAGATCTTCCCCATGGATCCCTCCCCAGGCTGGACACGGCACTGGCTGCTCTGGAATCCCTATGGAAGAGATTCGCCCAAGTCCCAGGGAGGAATGACTGGGGAGCAAGAGCTTCTCCATGTGGGAACCATCGTTTCCGAAATTCTCCCTGGCAGGCAGCCACCTGGGGATGACGTATTTATTTGAACAGCCAGGAGCAGGGGTCTCCATCCTTGGCAACTTTAAGACTTGTGAACTTCAACTCCTAGACTTCCTCAGCCAGAGCTATCTGAGGAATTCTGGGAGTTGAAATTCACACGTCTTACAGTTGCCAAGGATGGAGAGTGACATTTCTCCACAGCAGCCCAGCCTGAAACCCAAACATTTCTTGGACTCTCTTGCCATCAGACATTGTGGGTGCTTCATCCATGGAGGTTTTTAAGAAGAGATTGGACTGTCACTTGTCTGAAATGGAATAGGCCAGGGTTTCCTGCTTGGGGTGTGTGTGTGTTTGGGGAGGTTGGGATAGAAGACCTCCAAGGTCCCTTCCAGCTCTATTCTATTCTGAATATTCTATTCTGTCCTGCTTGGTTCAGGTCATCCGAGGCTGGTTGGACCTTCTACTCTAGTATCTTCAGAAGAGCCTTTTGCAAAATTGGTACCTCCTCCCACATGCTGTGACCCTATCGGGTTTTGGCATTGCAAATACTTTCACCCTCAAGCTAACAGAATTCTTGCAATTCTCCAGCCACCTCCCTCTTCTTGGAGCCAATTCTGGCTGGGGCTGTGGAGAGAGCAGAGGCCTCTCCCCTCCCCCGCTGCTTTTGGTCCCCCCCCCCCAAAGAGTCAGGTACCTGTGGGCAGTTCCAAAGCTCCTGTAGGTGTTCCTGTAGCCAAAGAGCAGAACGTCAGGTGAGTTGCTGGGGTAGTCATTGGGGGGGGGAGTGATGAGCCCCAGGCAAGAGGCAGTGCAGGGGTGATACTTACACGGTATTGTAAGGAAGAGGCTTTGGTCCATATCGGTCCAGGCTGGGATTCTGATTGAGGCAATACTAGCATGGGAAAAAAAGGGGGAAGAAGTTGCCTTATGTTAAAACTGAGAGCGTCCCTGTTTCTCCTCCACCCTCCCCACCCCTTTCTGAGAAGCCCTCACCTCTTCCTGCTGTCAGGCAGGGGCCCAGGTCTCCCCTGCCCTTGCTCGCCACAGAGGGAGGGGGCAGAGGCGGGCTCTCCTGTGTGTGTGGGGGGGGGGTGGAGGTCAGTCTTGCAGGGCAGCTGAGCAGACAAGATTGGCCATCAGCCTCAGGTTAGGACTTGGGAGGCTCCCTTGTCAAATAACAGGGAGCCGTTTCAGCTGTGGGATCCCTGGCAGGGTTTCTCTGGTATTCTGGACACACTGGAGCAGCTGAACATTGCAACAAACTCAGACGGAATTAAACCTTCATTGCTGCAGCTTATTATTTCATTAAAAAAATACCTATTTTGTTTGCCTCCAAAATCTGCAGGGGGCAAAACAGTAAAATTACCAGAACAGTTTTTCTGCCCCCAAATTTCAGGTGGTGTATTTTAATAGTGGTATTATGCTTGGTGAGTTGGTTTTTTGAGCAGGGACTTCTCATTGAAAGAGTTTTTTAAAATGTGTGAAGTATTGTACTTTTCTGCCACAAATTAATAGTATAATTTCAGTCTGTTTTGATAGTGGCTTAAAACTTAATTAAAAAATAAAAATATCCCATTAAAAACCTTAGGATCTAAATGTTGGAGTCATGTCCGCATTGTGGTCTTGGCCATTCTTTGGCTAATGAGTCCTTTCCTGGTCAACAAAACAAACCAAGACTAGAGGAAATCATTGCATTGCTATCACCACCATTCTTAAGGAGTTGAAGATCCAATCGTTGGACTGAAACCAAAACTGTTTTGCAGAGTTCCCCCCAAACCACCTTGTGATAAGGCCTTAATTGCAATCAAGGTGGATTTTTCCAGTAGAGATGCCCTTTGCCCTTTTAAAAATGTCTTTTGAGCACCCCCTTTCCCTCCCTGGAATAAGATTGCCCTCCCCCCCTTTCCTTGAAGGAGAACTTCTTGCTTACCCTCCAGGTTTGAGTGACGTCTGGTTTTAAGTATCTGACAGCGTAACAGCTGAAGCCAAGAACTGAGAAAGATGAAGAGAGGACAGGAGAGGAGAGGAAAAAGAAAAGAGAGGGGAAAGACCAATGTAGGAGAGTATTTGTAGCTCAGGGTTGAAATGAGTCCCTGGTACTTGCTGAATTGGGTTGTTTTTCTTCAGATATTTCCTTATGCAACCTAGGTAACATCATCAGTGTTAGTGGTTGGCAGTGTTGGCACATCTGACTCCGGCAAGTAGCCGGAAAGGTCTCCCTTGGCCGGGGGAACATGGGCTCAGCCCCTTACTCAAGAGCTGGGCCTGGCTTGGACACAGGGTGGGGGCTGCCAGCCAGGCTGTGGAGTCCCCTCCTGTCCCCAATGCCTGCCCTGCCACTCATGAAGGAGGAGAGCTGGGCAGGGGGTCCCACTAGTAGGCAAGAGAGGAGCAGAGCTGGGCATCCGTGGGGAGGGGGGGCAGGAGGAGGAGGAGGAGGAGGGGGAGACCAAGGGCCCCTTGCAGGCTGCCTCTTCCCTCTGCCCCCAAAGGAGGCCTCCCCCTCCCCCCTTAAGTCCCCAGAGGGGGGGCGAGGCGGAGGGGGGGCCGGGGGGGGGGGGCTCAGGCGACCTTTCCGCAGCCCCTGGCCGGGAAGCACCGCCGGAGTCCGGGCAGAGCTTGCCGCCCTCGAGCCCGCCGCGGACTGGCCTCTCCCTGGCCAGCGCACAGCTCCGTGTCCCCGCCGGGAGGTCCCGGGAAGCTCAGCCGGCCCGAGCGGGCTGCGCGGAGCCTCCCCGGTGCGAAGAGCTGCCTGCCTGCCTACCTACCTTTGTCATCCAGGCTGGGCAGCGCGAACTCGCCGCTGGCGGAGACGAAGCGGGACCAGTCGTCCATGGCGCGCGTGTAGCTGGGCCACTCCTCCTGGCTGATGCCGGGCGGCAGCGGAGCCAGCTTCCCTGCGTGGTACCGCCCGACCAGCGACTGCCGCAGCTCCGACATGCCCTGCCCGGGGGAGAGGGGAAGCAGGGCAGGTGCAGCAGCGCTGCCGGGGGACCCTTCGGGGAAGCTCTGCGTCTCCGTCGGCGCGGGGCTTCCCCCGGCAGGTGGCGGCCTCGGCCCGGCCGGCTGCCCTGGGAGAACCGCGCCCTCCGCGGCTCTCCCCCGCAGTTTCTCTCCACCCCCCTCCCCCCGTCCTCCCGAGCGGCCCCGGGACCCCCGGCCCGCCGGGCATGACTCACCTGGGAGGGGAGGGGCCTGCTGGGCCCTCCGCCCACGGTGAAGGTCGCCCTTTGGAAATCCTCTGTGGAAGACATGGAGAAGTTGCCGGGAGGCAGATTTAGATAAGAACACCCCCCCCCCCAAAAAAAAAAAAAAAACCCACAGAGGAGGAGGGCACCAACTAAATTTTTTACGATTTGTCCCCTCCCCTCTTAAGAGAAGGTCACATCCAAACATTTGGGAGACTCCATCTGGAGGAAAAACCCAAGCCTGGGGTCCTGGAGTGCAGCCCAGGCCCCCATTGCTAGCATGGGGCTTGCACTGCGCAAAGAGGAGCAAGGAAGAGAGCGGCTGCTTCCCTGCCTTGGTCCTGCTCCCAGACAGTTCGGCCGGGCTGATACCTTTGCAGCAGGTGGTGCTGGTCCTGGAGTGCTGGTCAGTGAGCCTGTTGGCCACGGTGTCCATGTCCATGCGCCTGAGCGTTGGCAGGCAGGGGTGGAAGAGGTGCTCCTTCACTCCAGCTAACATGGTCTTCTTGGGCTCCAGCGGAATGAGGACTGCGGGGGCTGCAAAGATGGGGCTGGCATCTGGAGGCCAGGGGACCAAGTCCAGAGTTTGGGCCATAGCTGCAAATTTGGCCAGCCCAAAACAGAAGAGAGAAGAGTTACGTTTAGGATGTCCGACTGCCATATCACTTAGGAAGACCCAATGTAAATGTCCAAGGAACATTATCCTTGTTGAAGTAGCCCCATTCTCTGGAACAGGGGTGTCAAAACTCAATTTCATTGAGGGCTGCATCAGGGTTGTGTTGGTCCCTGGGAGACTGGGGTGGGCGTGGCCAGGGTGGGCATGGGCAGCTCGACATCACTCGTGTCAGGGATGCCTGTGGTGGCCCGAGTGCTCTGCCAGCGAAAACAGGCTCCTGAACTCTGTTTTTGGCTGGGATGGCCTTCTATAACCCTCTTCCAGTGAAAGCAGAGCTCGGGAGCTCTGTTTTCACTGGCAGAGGCACTGCTGGGCCGTCCTTCACTGTTTCCAGGGCGGCCCCATGGGCCAGATCTAAGCACCCCGTAGGCCTCAAGTTTGACACCCCTGCTCTACAACCTCAGTCAGGCCCAGTGGCCCACTCCACTTCCCCAGTTTCCCTGACAAAGGTGGGAATTTTGTTCCTCTAGGGAGGAGCAAGATGCTGTCCCCGCAGCAGCTCTTGGCAGCCTGGCAGGGCACCAGTCCTCACTATCACCAAAGCTTGCACTTCCTGCAACTTTAGTGACCGGCAGACTGTAGAGTCTTCAACCTTGGCATCTTTACGACTTGTCGACTTCAACTCCCAGAATTCCTCAGCCAGCTTTGCTTTGCTGGCTGAGGAATTCTGGGAGTTGAAGTCCACAAGTCATAAAGTTGCCAAGGTTGGAGACCCCTGCTGTAGAGGACTGTTCCCTACTGTGAACAGGCTGAGCTCTCTGCCTCCTTACCTCAGTGCAATAGCAAGAGGAGAAGGGTACTCAGCTACTGCTGCACCGGGGAAAAGGTTGCAAGGAGGAGGAGGGTTTTTTTTAATGCACCCTGGGGAGATTTTGTGCAGGTATATCAAGTGGTAATTAAGATTGCCTGCACAATTTAGCTGGTCCAAGTGGGTTGGGAATATGCATCAGACACCACTTTGCTTTTAGTTACTACATAATTAGTTTAAGCTGGTGTCAATTCTAATATCAAATTGATATTGAAGTTGTGTGGGAAGATCCATATTCTCCCACTGTCCCTGAAGAGTTCTAAAGCAGGGGTCTCCAACCTTGGCAACTTTATGACTTGTGGACTTCAACTCCCAGAATTGGGAGCATGTGCTGGCTGAGGAATTCAGGGAGTTGAAGTCCACAAGTCATAAAGTTGCCAAGGCTGGAGACCCCTGTTCTAAAGGACCTTCTAAAGGCCTGTGAAGTTAGGCGGGCAGCAGAGGACAGAGGACCCTCTGCTCCTGAAGCACGTAACAAAACCAGGACAATTTGTGACTCAGGAGACCAGGTGTTCATTGCAGCCAACCTTCAGGCTCCGGCCACTGAGATATGCTGGAACTCCCATGGCTGTTGACTTCATTAGCTGAGACTCACGCTCATGTCTGGAGAGTCTCATATGAAAAGGCTACTAGTGCTCAAGGTGCCTTCAGAGAGAATGCTAAGCCATGATTTAAGATAGCCACATAAACCAGAGCCTTGGCTTCTCTTTCCCCTCCCTTCTGCTGTGCACCAGAGATCATAAATGAGACATAAACTATGGTTTGTTTGTTTCTGACTGGCTTGAGCTGATCCTAATTTAAGGGTTATAGCCCATCAAATCTTTCAAAGTTCTCTAGCTGGAGCAGAAGAATTATGTACCAAGACATAGCGTGACTCATTTGCTCATCATGCTTAACTATGGTTTAGCCTGGAGAAGATAACATTACTAATAGTCAAATCAAATTAAATCAAGTTTTATTCATCACATACACACAGTCATACATGGTACAAAATGAAGTGAAAGGTGTATGCGAGTGCTCGCAACCGTAGTAGTAGAGCAAGAGAATAATTTAATTTAATTTAATTTTAATTTTTTAATTTTAT